>JAKELG010000084.1:0-173468 GCA_021527035.1 Lactarius vividus | reverse complement strand
GGGAACCCACGTTACAACAGCGCCTAAGTCAGGCAAACGTCCGTGGTAGACGTTACATTAAGACCAAGATCCTTCAACGTGGCTTCCGCAGTAACAACCCGCGACCTTTGGATTCCATTCCGACCGTACCATATCGATAGAAGGGGGAACGCAACGTCCCCAAGCAATACCTCAAAGAGGCCTTTTGGCAGACAGAACAAGGGGACCCAGGCTACGTAGTCCTTTACACTTATAAGGACGGCAAAACCGGACTCATCCCGGTAGAATTTAACTTCGAACACACCTGTTGGACAGAACTCAAGTGGGACGCACTCCACTACAAGTTACAAGTCGTTCGACCAGCCGGATCGAGCCTCAAGCTCGACATTCTACAAAGCGAAGTCACCACTAGAGACCAGTGGGGTCCTATAGACGGACAAGAAGAAGAACCAGTTCGCTCCCTACCCCGAAAACACCCGCACCATCACCCTCCTTAGGAAGTAACCCCGAGGAAATCCGCATCCTCGAAGCACAAGCCGAAGAAGAAGAAGCACAGTTGGGATTACTAGCTGAGTCTATTCCTACAGACATGACCACTACCGTCACCGAACAACCCGCTACATTCCAGGAACCCGCACGCATAAGTCGCGGGGAAGGACCACCGCCCGGAGGACATGGGGGCGGAGGAGGAGGAGGAGGAGGAGACGACGGGGGAGGAGATCCAGGAGGACCCCTATTCACGGGACCCAATGTCTCCAGCGGGACCAAACCCGAGAAGTTCATGGGCAAAGAACCGCTTGTATTCACAGGCGACCGCACCAAAGTCCAACAATTCCTCACTCAGTGGGAATTATTCGTGGAGACCAACTACGACAACCCTGCGTTCACCCTCCCCTATCGCAAAGCACTAATCTTCCTCACCTATATTCAGGGGGAACACGTCAACGAATGGGTCCTGTCGACCACCAAGTGGATCAAAGCCTACAAAGCCAAGCACGGCCCCTACGACAAATGGATTTGGGAAGCTATCGAACTCGGCTTCCGCAATACGTTCGCCGACACCCTCGAAAAGGAAAGGGCGCAACAAGAGCTACAGAAAGGCTTCCGCATGGAAGGACAAGACATCGACTCATACGTTGCCAAATTTGAGAAAGCGGTCCGAGAAGCGGGATACCGCTTCGACGATTCACTTGTTCTGGACAAATTCACCAGCGGACTCCCGGTGGAGCTATACAAGAATGCCTACAACTTCCACAGCCCCAACACGTACGCACAGTGGAAAGTAGCCGCGCTCGAACAGCAGCGCAAGTGGATGCATCTTCAGACGCGTTTGGGGGGACGTAAACCCCCGGGACCTGGTAAGCCAGGCAACACTTCCCTTAGAACATTCAATGCTCCAAACCGCCCGCAGCAACCACGCCAAGGATGGCAGGCATTCAGGAATCACCCTGACGCCATGGACACCACACCAGGAAGGGTTAGAGCCAGACTCGCGGGATCCGAAGAAATCGACTACACCAGACCCCCGTACACTCAGCAAGGGGGGACGGCCAAATCAAGGAATCATCGATAAGAAGAACCTCCTTTGCTACAACTGTGGTAAATCGGGCCACTTCCAACGTGATTGTCGACAGCCTCGCCGCCCGCGCAATAACGCAAACTGGCAGCCACGCCAAGGACGTGGGGCGTTCATAGAAGAAGTTCAAAGTGTAGCCGAAGAACCCCTGATCCAATTTGAAGACGACGGCGGCAGTAGCCGCGGCGCCCGCGCCACCACTGATACGCCACAAGAACGGGCGACCAGCTGGATAAACGGAGTTCAAAGTCTCGACGAAGAGGCCAGGGACCTGGTGGTTCGGGACCTATTGAGGCGAGAGGATTTTCAAAGCGCCTGAACCCAACGGCCTGGGTGAGGGCATTACGGTGTAATTCTGTGTTCATAACGCGCTATCAATCTATGCATGTTCCAGTTTCATTGCGCGCAAGTTACGCCATGGCCGACAAAAGAGCACTAGTGGACTCCGGAGCCACAAACAACTTCATACATCCAGACTTCGTCAAACGAATGAGGCTAGGCTCCAGGGAATTAGAACGTCATCGAAAAATCTGGAATATCGACGGCACACACAACAAAGGGGGTAAATCACCCACTACGTGGATCTAGAAGTGCAAACCAAAGGGATCGTCAAGGAAATGAGATTCCTAGTCACCGACGTAGGAGGAGAGGACATCATCCTGGGATATCCCTGGTTGGCAACCTTCCAACCCGACATCCAGTGGGCCACCGCCACCCTAAACGAAGCTGAGTACCCAGTAGTCTTGCGAACTACCAACCCCTCAAAACCCCGGATAGATCCGGTCATCGCCAGACTCGTACTTGAGAAACTGTTACTACCAAACAAACAGAAGATCGAGGAACAGCTTAAGAGGGAATGCGACCTCGAAGACACTCGCCTTCGCGCAACAATGTCAACAGAAATGGCGATCGAAGCCAAGCAATACACGGAAGCAAAAACGGTACCGGAAGAATATCAAAGGCACGTCAAAATCTTCAGCGAAGAAGAGTCGAACAGATTCCCACTGTCAAAACCGTGGGATCACGCAATCGATTTCAAGCCAAACGCCCCGGACACCATCGACTGCAAAGTCTACCCGATGAGCCAGGCCGAAGACATAGCGCTCAAGGAATGGATTGACGAACAATTGGCCAAAGGATACATCAGACCTTCGAAATCCCCGTACGCATCATCATTTTTCTTCATCAAAAAGAAGGACGGAAAACTACGCCCCGTACAGGACTACCGGAACATTAACAACTGGACCATACGCAATCAATATCCTCTCCCACTTATTCCCGAACTCATCGCCGACCTAAGCGGAGCCTTCATATTCACCAAATTGGATATTCGCTGGGGGTACAACAACGTAAGAATCAAAGAAGGGGACCAGGAGAAGGCGGCGTTCAAAACAAAATACGGACTCTTCGAACCAACGGTAATGTTTTTCGGACTAACCAACTCCCCGGCGACCTTCCAAACCATGATGAACGAGATTTGCAAAGATCTTATCACGTATCATGAGACCAAAGGAACGACCATTAGGGTGTACATGGACGACATAGGCATAGCAACTCGATCAACGGAACAGGCACACATCGACGCGGTACACGACATATTGGACCTTCTGGAAGAAAACGACTTATTCCTCAAACCGGAAAAATGCATCTTCCACGCCCCAAGCATCGATTACCTGGGGGTAATCATTGAAAAGGGGGTGACACGCATGGACCCCGTCAAAATTTCCGGCATCAAAGATTGGCCAACCCCCAAAAACGTCAAACAGGTGCGATCATTCTTAGGCTTTTGCAACTTCTACCGCGCTTTCATTCGAAATTTTGCCACACACGCACGACCCCTCAACAAACTCACACGCAAAGACACCGAATGGACATGGACAACTGCGGAACAAGAAGCGTTTGACAAGATCAAGAAACTCGTCACGGAAGAACCAGTACTAGCACACGCTGAACTGAAAGACCAATTCGAACTAGAGGTAGACGCCTCGGGGTTCGCAGTAGGAGCAGTACTACTTCAACGCAAAGAAGATGGCAAAAGACACCCCATAGCCTACTACTCCAACACGCTCAGCGCAGCAGAAAGGAATTACGACATCTATGATCTGGAACTTCTGGCAATCGTAAAAGCACTAAGGAACTGGCGACATTACCTAGCAGGATCACCGCACAAGATCAAAGTCTTTTCGGATCACATGAACCTCCAATACTGGCGCTCCCCACAAAAGATAAGCCGCCGAGTAGCTCGGGAAGTACTAGAACTTTCTGAGTATGACATCGAAATTCACCATATCAAAGGAACGGCAAATGGAAGAGCCGATGCCCTATCCAGACGCCCAGACTACGATCAAGGAGAAAGCGATAACGATCAAGTAACGGTACTACCAGATGAAATCTTCGTCAGGGCCGCAGCAATAGACACCACCGAAGATCCGCTCCGTATCAACGCCACCATCTCAGTACAAGAAATGGAAAAGGTAAACCCGGTGTACGCCCAAGACGAAGATAAACTCCGCCCCTGGATAGACCCACACGGACTAAAAAGGATCGAAGACACCTGGTACAAAGATGGACGTCGCGTGGTCACTGGAGGACTCTTAGAAAAAAGAGAACTCATCAAGAACCACCACGACCCCCCGGTATACGGACACCCGGGGATCAGCCGAACGATCAAACTCGTAGAACGATACTACTGGTGGCCAGGTCTCAGAAACGAAGTAATGGACTACGTTAAAGGGTGCGCCGACTGCCAACGTATCAAGGTCAACACCCGAGCCATCAAGGCACCACTACGCCCCATATTCCCGAAACCCGAAGCTATGCCATTTGAAACTATCGCGCTTGACTTCATCACTAAACTTCCCGAAGCACAGGGATGTGACACGATCCTCACGATAACGGACCATGACTGTACAAAAATGTCCTTATTCATCCCGTGCCAAGAAGAGATATCGGCAGAAGGAACGGCAGCCCTCTACGTTAAACACGTGTTCCCCAGATTCGGCCTGCCCGGGAAGATCATCAGTGACAGAGACCCCCGATTCGCGTCAAAGTTCACACGAGAACTGTGCAAGATCCTTGGCATAGAACAAAACATCTCCACGGCCTATCACCCACGCACTGATGGACAATCGGAACGAACGAACCAATGGCTAGAGCAGTACCTGCGATTCTGGGTCAACGAACGGCAAGACGATTGGATACACTACCTCCCCATGGCTGAGTTCACCCATAACAATTGGCCTAGCGAGACCACTAAGGAATCTCCCTTCCAGCTCCTTATGGGGTACAACCCCCGCGCTGATTGGACCGATAGGCCGTCACCAATTCCCCAAGTAGCGCTCAGGGTCAAACAGTTCAAGGAACTCCGACAGCGCGCGCAATCACTGATGATCAAAGCGCAGCAGGGGTGGATCAAGGCCAAAGATACGCCCAAATTCCAAATCGGGGACCAAGTATGGCTAGAAGGACGCCACTTACGCACGCACCAACCCACGGCAAAACTAGCGGCGCGACGCCACGGCCCATTCAAGATAGTTCAGGTGATGTCCGCAGTCAACTATCGTCTGGAACTTCCCACACAGTGGCAGATCCACCCAGTGTTCCATGTGGACCTCCTGACGCCTTATCGCGAAACACCCACGCACAGGCCCAACTATCAGCGCCCACCGCCAGATTTAGTAGGCGGAGAAGAAGAATACGAGGTCGAGAAGATTCTAGACTCTCGGCGATTCGGCAGAAGTCGCAAATTGCAGTACTTGGTCAAATGGAAGGGGTACCCAGACTCGGACAACCAGTGGGTCGATAAGGATGACGTATTCGCTGACGACGCGATAAGGGAGTTCAAAAATTCCAACCCCGCCAGAGAGACACATATAAGCGCAGGGAAACTCCAAGAGACGTCTCCATCCCCCTCTCTCACCTTCACTGCTAATGCACTCCCAGTCTCCCATCAACTTCCGCTATGTCGTCAACGACGAGCTATCCACACCTTATCGAGTACCATCCGCGCCATCGTCACCCCTGTCGTCTACCCTCGCCCTTCACCAGCGAGGAGATCGTCCTCCTTCCCCCGGGCCATCCCCAGTTCCTTCGCCGACCCCCACTGTTTATTCCGAGACCAATCAGCCCAGCCGAACTCGCCTCCCAGTACATCCCAACCAGAGCGCCCACTCCAGCGGGCGACGAACAACAAGGGTACGTTCCCAGCCGACCAGCCTCACCACCGGGACCCGACGAAGGCGGGGACCCGTACGACCCAGCGGAGCGCCTCGAGGCGCATCCGTATTTACGTTACGCCACCCATCTCACCACGACACACTCGGAAACCCCCCCGCTTTGCGGACCCACCGGGGAAGCTCTCACACTACCGACGCCGCATCCATCCGCGGTTCGCCACGATCCAGAGGAGGAATCTATGCAGGAGGCCGAGAGTCGTGCAGAGACCCCCCCTCCCAGGGGGTACGAGTACAACAGGGGAGTCCACTACATTCCCTTTCAGATTCGCGACGCTCAGGAACGTCTTTGGCCGGCCCGGTATACTCAGCTCATCCTCACCGCCGACCCCTTCGTATTGGCCTTCCGAGCCAATTGCAACCAGCAGTACGGAAAGCCCGTTCACGCCACCCCCCTACTACGACGAGCAGTCCTCTGCCCCCACTTACACCGACGACGACCTCACGTTCCTGCTCTCCGACGCAGGACTAGTCGATTCGGTCGACCAGGCGCTCCTTCACCAGAAGGATGCGACGCTCATCGCCGAGGTGCATCGCTATCGCTGTATGACGCTTGGATGGCGAGCACAGCAGCATCGCGTGGCAGCGGAGCAGATGAAGCTGGAGAGGTTGGAAATAGAACGCAACAGGTGCGTCGCCCGACTCCGGCGGGCGCATGCAGTGGACCGCATCGAGAACATACGAGCCTCGCTCCACCGCGGACCCAAGGCGCAGCAAGATGCGGAGGAGATCACCCGCATCAAGGCGCTACGCTCCGTGGGCACTAACCCCCTCACCGTTATGCGAGGTCAAGCTGGGGCTTGACGCTGAAAAGGGGGTGATGTTACGTTTCGTTCTCGGACTGCTCGGCCCGGTCGTGAACTCTGACGTATTCGCGATGACTCGGTATGTCAGATGTAATGTGTCATGGACTTCGGATCATGTCGCCTCGTGTTTGGATGACTGATACGCCCTATTGTTGTACGTGATCGTGATTAGGCTTGCTGACTGATGTTCCCCATTGTTGTACGTGTTCTGTGTTACGATAACGACTGCGCATTCTATTATTAGGATACGCTACTTACGCTATTGGTTACTTACGAGTTCGAGCGGAGCTAGAACTAGTTCCCTTACTTGTATTTAAGCTCATAGTAGTACGGACCAGGATCCCCATCTTGGTCTTCTTCCAATACCACTATCCGACTCGTCTTCTGTGCTAAGGGCCTGTAGTCGCCCTTAAGTGAACTAGCTCCGGCATATCCCACAGAGACCAAGGGGATCCCCGTGACACTATCTCCATCTTCCACTGTGAATGGTAGATTCGCCAGTCGTCCCTTACCCGCCTGGTACCACGTGCCACCTCGTCTTCGAATATCTCAACGCCCGAACCGCTCGACCAACACACTGCTACTATATTGTTGACAACCTTCAGTGGGAATACGTCCACACCGTTCCAAGTCCCCCGGCAGGAGTACCCGTAGAAGAAACCCTTTACACGTACAGGGATTCCACCGGCACGTATCAACCTCATCCGGCAGTCTTTCCACTAGCGGACGTACACAGATTCCATCCTCGAGGGAACCCACGTTACAACAGCGCCTAAGTCAGGCAAACGTCCGTGGTAGACGTTACATTGGAGATAGAACGCAACAGGTGCGTCGCCCGACTCCAGCGGGCGCATGCGGTGGACCGCATCGAGAACATTCGGGCTTCGCTCCACCGCGGACCCAAGGCGGATCAAGACGCGGAGGAGATATCCCGCATCAGGGCGTTGCGCTCTGTAGGCACTAACCCCCTTGCCGTTATGCGTGGTCAAGCTGGGGCTTGACGCTGAAAAGGGGGTGATGTTACGTTTCGTTCTCGGACTGCCCGGCCCGGTCGTGGACTCTGATGTTACGCTCCGTAGGGCGCACTTCGGGAGATCGCACTCGACCGGATTCCAAGGGGTTCCTAACGACCTAAGTGTTGACTCGCTCTTGTTCTGTCGCTTGAGCTAGCGCTTGCTGTCGTTCTTGGTCTTCGAGAATAAGTCCGAAGCGGACGATCTGGAGGATTCGGATAGCAACAAAGAGATAAAAGAAATGAATGACTTCGCTCGTGTACGCTGAGCTGGCACGCTCAATCAATCGGTCACGTGATATGGAGGAAAGGGAACACCGCTGTAGCAGAGGGGCAACTCCGAGGTCTGCGTAGGGTACGGGCGCCGCTGTGATGCTGGACCAACTCCGAGGGCACGTAGGGCAAAGAGAAGAGGAGGTGGATTGAGAGCAGAAGGGGACTGGGGAACTACTCGGACTAGGTTGTACGGACTATACAAGAAGTCAAAGCTACCGTCTAAGGTCGCTTCTACGTGCTACTTATACTCGTAGGGAGAGCTATTGGAACTCAGCTGAAACCCTAATACAACTGTCACATGAATGCTGCGGAAACTGCGGAACTGCGGAAAACACATGTCCAACGCCACTGATGGTGGCTGAAACATACAGTCCATGGGCGCATCAGGCCACAGGGACAAGGCACGGGAAAATCAAGACAAATACAGTAACGGATCACAAACCAGGCACAATCGATAACACACGTTCCAATCCAGGCACGAGCTCATCTGGACTCTTCTGGTGCATTCTAGCCAGGTCACGTGCCAGGGTCACGTGACGGGCAATGACGTCACCGGCGCTAATCTTCCGGTCTTTGAGGTGGGTCTTGTGGGAACATATACTGGGTAGCCAGTATAGCTGCGCGCAGGTGCAGAGCGCGACTTTGGTGGAACTTCCAGAGGCGTTCCCTAGCCTCGGCTTCTTCGGCTGCTTGCGCATCAGCGTTTAACGGATCTCTTGCTGGACTCCAAGCGACAAACTTCACGGGGGACGGGTCTTCTGGGTCACGTGGTGGCGTAGTGGCGCGTTCTGGAGGGCCAAACGTAACATCTGACGTATTCGCGATGACTCAGTATGTCGGATGTAATGTGTCATGGACTCCGGATCTACTGCCTCGTGTCTCGGCTGACTGATGGTTTCTATTGTTGTACGTACTGACGATTACGCTTGCTGACTGATGACTCTATTGTTGTACGTGTTGTGGATTACGACGACGACTGCGCATCTTATTATTAGGATACGCTACTTACGCTATTGGCTACTTACAAGTTCGAGCGGAGTTGGAACTAACTCCCTTACATGTATTTAAGCTCGTAGTATTACGGACCAGGATCCCCATCTTGGTCTTCTTCGAATACCACTTTCTAACTCGTCTTCTGTGCTAAGGGCCCGCAGTAGCCCTTAAGTGAACTAGCTCCAGCATATCCCTTTGAGACCAAGAGGGATCCCCGTGACACTATCTCCATCTTCCTTCGTGAATGGTAGATTCGCCTGTAGTACCCTATCCACCCGGGACCACGTGCCACCTCGTCTTTGAATACCTCAACGCTAGAACCGCCCGACCAACCCACTGCTATTACATTGTCGACAACCTCCAGTGGGAATACGTCCACACCGTCCCAAGTCCCCCAGCAGGAGTTCCCGTAGAAGAGACTCTCTATACGTATAGAGACTCCACCGGCACGTATCAGCCTCATCCCACAGTCTTCCCGCTATCGGATATACACAGATTCCACCCCCGAGGGAACCCACGTTACAACAGTGCCTAAGTCAGGCAAACGTCCGTGGTAGACGTTACACAAGTGATACTCATTACTGATAATTTGCTCATAGGGATATGATTGGACTGTTCGCGATGGAGTACAAGGAACTGAAGGGTGCCAGTGCGGACGAAGAACCCTTGTCGGTGGTAACCGCAACTCTTCGGCCGGCACCGAACCCCAGAAATAGAGCTGACTACCCAGCGGTCCCATTTTGGATTAGAGAGGAATACGCTCAGAGCCTCCGAGATGCTAATAAAGGAGAAACAAATGGAGAAGCGAAGTCCATGGAACCGGCGGCAAGACGAGGGCGCCCGCCAAATGACTCCATTGACCAAGCCATTGACAACAGTAAAAGCAGCGCATTTTTACACAACGCAGATGGCACCCGGATCAGCAAAGGGGCCCTCAGGCACTTGAGTTGGAGGGCGCGAATGCTCTGGATTTCACTCGACAAGAGAAAGCTGGCACCTCCGACATTTGGTGGCATCACAACTCCAGCCTGGGACTACTACTCACGAACCCTACTCAATGATCCCAAACTCGAATTCCTACTCCTGTGCGATGATACCGAGTGGAAACTACGGCTATGGTCCACCAAGGCGTATTCGTATTGGACCGGTGCCCACGGTGTTCGGGAGAAGAAGATCACCAGCGTAAAACAAGAACCGACACGACCCCTTGCGGGACCCAGTGGCCTTGTCAACATCGACGACGAAGATTTGATTCACATGGGTCCAGACAACGAAGCGAATGACCCAGACGACATCATGGGTAAAATGCATAACGAGGATGTGTCTCCAGATACAACGCACAGCGACAATGTTGACTCTGCCATTGTGCCCGACAACAAAGTACGTCTACCATCCTACACCCACAGACGGTTCTACCCTTTGATTTACAGGCACAGCGACCCTTTACTCCACGAGTCTCAGCCATAGTGGACCCATTGTAACATCCCTATCATAAACCTGCACCATTTCGCTCATTCTTTTCAGTGCACCGGCATCCGCGTCGTCATCCCCTACATCGGGGAACTCATCCGGTAATCATTTTCTTCCTGCGTAGGTGCCCGCTCACCCGATTTCATCTGTTGTCTCAGAAACAGGAACCGAGGCCCATACAACCAACTCAACCAAAACACGACTGCAGGGACAAGACAACACTACGAATACACCCTCTGCTAGTCAACCAATTGCGGTGATGACAGAGGTGCATACAATCATGATGACCCCACCCGCGAGTTTGAATTAACGACATGATTTCAGACTCCACCACCAGCCGCTAACATCACACCAACAGCGCCGAGGGACACAACCAAATCAACGTCGACGCAACCCAAGCTTATGATCACCCTACGCCCACGTTTGACTTTAACAGCTCCAGCACATACTGCGGGCATTGATGCCGCGGATCCCCTTTCACCCGCTGATGCGACCACCAGTCTCATTCTGTCTGGACCCGGTGGACGCAAGGCTGCAACATTGCCCACTCAAGGAAACCTACGCCTCGAACGAGCCAGGGTAGGCCAGGACGGCAACTCAAAGAGGAAGAATGACGTCAAGACTCCCGCTGCTGCAGCCCTCAAAAGACAGAAGGTATCAAACACACCTGCGGAACCCACGCATGCAAATTCCATCAGGTACGCATCCATTGTAGTCCTTACAAGGTTCTCACGCTCTACATAGAAACATTTGCATGCGTCGATGGAACGAGAAACAGCCGGGCGGGAAAGGTCTCGCGTCTGATTTCGACGCACACTTCAAGTTGCTCACGGATGCAGAGAAAGAGGTACGTTGGTCAGGGTCGTCTAGAAAACAAATGACTAACTTGTAACACAACGCAAGCCCTTTCGACAGGAGATGCTTTCTATACGCGGAGTGGCGGTGAGTTCTTCCTATACCCACGCATCTCAGCACACTAACACTAGCCATCCCAGTCTCGGAGAAAGGCAAAGACAGCCGCCACGAAGACCAGTGAAGTAGCAACCGTGGCTTAACTCAATGCGCTCGCCCATCAGACTCGACTGTACTCTCCCTGACGTCGTTCATGGCAACAGTTGTGTTTTTCTTGAAATTGTGAGGTCGTGGTACATGTGTATGGCATAATCGAGAGGAATCAAAGGGTTGTGGGTCTCAATCGTATACAATTGTCTGGTATCGCCGTGCATCGACAAATACATTATAGGCTGTGGCATATGGCTTTCGGAGGTATCGTTGGGAATCGAGGATCGAGTATGTCGAACGTAGGAAAATCGTGTCATCTCGACATGTATCGACTAAAACTATAATGATCAAGTTGGTTCGTGATGCATAAAGATGATCTAGTCCCGAAAACCACACTTCATGATCAATTGTTATATATTTCTTATCGTTTCACTCATCCAGCATCGAAACAAATTGTTTTTGAATCGTTTTGATCTAGTATATGAACCTCATACTCGATCAAACTATTTTATTCGACACTCTCGACAAAAACATATATTAATTGACTATAATAGACGGACTTCCCACTGGGTAGGACCTTTGAGGTGTTGTTGAGTGCGCGACCTCGGAATCACGCAGAGCAAAAAGTCAAAAGAAAAAAGAAGTATATTAAATAAGGAGAAACAAGCTGTGGCGTGCTAAGAGTGCAAGAGTAGAAATGGGAGATGGTGGCATAGGACCACCCATCGCCTTGCGTTGGTGTGGTCATTGGCGTGTGGTTGCAACCGCCGTTGTTGCCGCCATGCATCATCGTAATCACAGTCGTAGTCCCATCCTTGGAGTCCATCGTGGTCTTGTGGTCGCTCTGTCCTCGGAGTGTGTCATGGTTGTGGTTGTAGTAACTCCGTCGTGGTTACGGTCGTCATCACCACGCCGTTGTCATCACTGCCTTTCTACTGTCATCGCAGGGGCCTAGTGGCAGTATTCTTTCATGTCATGGGAGGCTCGTACCCCGTGTTGGGACAGCATTGTGATAGGTATTGCGTGCAGCAATGGAGTGGTGGACTCCCCCATACGGTGAAGGGTAGCGGTGGCAGCCACGGGCTTGCGTGCAGCGAGGTGGAGACGGTGGGGACTTGACTTGAGTCTTGCGCACTGCAATGGGGCGGCAAAGGATGGAAGCGTTGGCATGGGTTTGCGTGCAGTGAGGCAGAGGCAGAGGCAATGAGGAGTATGAGGATCCGAAGAGTGGAGTCAACAGTGTCGTAGAGGAACAGTGACAGTGAGATGATGTCCACGACCAATATATTGTAGATTTACCTTCACTTTAATGGCAGTGAGCATATGCGGCCAACCATTGTCGATTGGTGGTGGGGGACAAGTTGTCTGGCAACGTGTGTTACGGAACCTCTTGAGCGACCATACACTGATCCCAATGAAATTGCCAATTTTCGAGTCACACAACCCCTGAAAGGACATCAATAAAGCCTCCTTGATGTCACTGGAGCACCATTGGATCATTGTTGAAAGGTCTTGAAGGGAGAGAGGGCACGCAGACTTGGAGATGGCATGGCCACTTGCACAATGCCGAATTAGCAACGCAGACAACTATTCAATAAGCCTATTTTTACAAGACACCTATTCGATAACCCCAGTTATGTATGATAACCTAATTTCCTGAGAATTTCCACTATGAACCCTGCTCTTGAGTTTGGATGTCCGGCTGTCTACTACAAAATGGCTCGGCAAGTGTTATGAAAAGCGCTGTAATTGCATGAGATCGATGAGGTGGTTTGTTCGTCTACACACTGTCCACAGTACACTCTAAAACTCGACCTACACTGGCATTGGCAGCTCCGGAAAGGTGACACATATTGCAAGACGGCGTCACGGAGGGCCGTTATCCAAGATCCTGTGCTGGGGAAAGTGAAGACTTAGGGCCAGCAAGGAAAGACAAATATATATTACAGTACAACACGAATCGTGTCGCGCAGTCATCAATTCCCCGTGTCAACGTTGTCAACGTGCATGTCATCCGTGACCTTCATTAGTGTTTCTTGACCAGTACCCAGAACGATATCAAAATCCTCGCATCTCTGTCCTGTTCTCTCGCTAGCGGCATCCAATCTAGCCCTTCGAATCCCCTCGTTATGCTCTATCAAATTGCGTATGGCCTCGAGCTTGTCAGCATCACGAGATGTCCCGACGGGATCCAGCAAGAATCGGAATTACCGTGTGCGTCTAGATCAGCACTATGCTCCAGTAATAATCGAACAGATTTTCTTGGGAGATCCCGTGGAACGACGTGCCGCGCCTGCTCTACACCACGAAGCGCGGACTACGCCATCCTCCACATCGAACATCTGCGACCATCCATCGCAAACGTGGTTGATCGTGACCACACCCGTCAGACGCTTGAGGTACGTGTCCCCAGCCGCTTCCCCCAGGCCGTGCCGCCCCAAATGCACCCCTTGAAGTCATCTCACCACCCCAGGTTCGGAAAGCGCGTACCAGGGTCTGTGCTCTCTCCACAAAAGATCGTGCGTTGCGCATACGACGCCCTGATCGGCATTATGATGGACATTGGCCACCGAGCTTTGCTGGCTTCGATCTTACATGCCAGCTGCCGTGCGCTATTCCGCTGGGGTGCAGAGGTCCCCGCGCAAGGCAGAGCCGTGCGGCACGAGCCTCTACTGGGACGTATGCGGTTATCGTGCTATGTTCCAGATGCTCATTGAGGAGGTGAGTTCCCAGCAGTAGCGGGCTCAGTCAGAACCAATTCTGGAACTGGGATAGTTCGAGAATATAGCTACTTCTCACTTAGTGTGGCGATGACGGAGAGCGAACAAGAGAATTTTATACATAGTACAGAATAAACAGTCTGTGGCTAATCACATTTGCCTTAGAAGGTAGATCAGCAGGGCTGTAGGCAGCAGGTGCAACAGGTGATCGGTTGCGTGGTGCTAGTTTTGACTTTGGACAAAGGTAGCAAACCAAGTTGAAACCAAAATTCTTGTAACCTATCACTGCTAGGGAACACCTTAGCGTTACGACCCCCCCTCAGTGGAGCCTGTTCACGCTGCGTCCTGTCTGGGCCTATGGCCTACCAACCAGGATATAAATGGATCCAAAAAAAGTCAAGTCGAAACCAAGAGTCCAGCTCCCGCCTCGCCGGGTCGGCCGGCGTGACCGCCACGGTTCGGTCGCTTCAGTTTGCTCTGCTCTTAGCTCTCAGCCTACAAGGAAGATTCGCATGACATCACGATAACAAGACCGTCACAAGTTGGGTTTGAGGGCGAATGGGAAAACTAAAATGTCCCCTCGCAAAGCTCCTTTCGACACTTGTTCTATTACTGCAGACGTGTTGGTTCAAAGTGTACTTTCTCTTGTGAATCCATTTTTGTGGACTGCTTTCTAGTAAGGCGACTCTAATTACACATGATCACCCACCGGGACCATCATCGCAGAGGATCTCCCTTGTAGGTGTGCTGCTCGATCCAGTCACGCACAAGATCTACCACACAGAAAGGAGGCCATCTAAGGGCGGACGAGCCGTTATAGTTGATACCATCGCCAACAAAGACATTTCGGTTCTGAATGGAACGCCACTACCAAAGTTCACGAATATGGTGGAGGTGCTGCGATTGTCCACGATAGAACAACGTACTTTTCGCATTTGCCTGATAGAAGGGCATATTCCTTCAAAGATGGATCAGAACCAAACGCGGTAACTCCTGGTGAGCATTCTCCCCTCTGCTCTGATGATGCCACATGGGCCGAGCCATTTCCTCGCTGCGGTGCTCGAGGATCACACGGACCCGACAACAGTTGTCAACACGCTCGTAGTTATCAATACAAAAACCCAGTCGCTGACGACCATCGCCCCCGGAGCCGACTATAATAATAAACTCGGATTATTTGTATATGCTATTGTTTCCCGCTCCCTTCTCCAAGTTGTCATCTGAATCATCTATCTGTGGGCTGTCATCTACTTGCCCTTTTTGTCGTCCTGGACCGTCGTCCAGTACCCCGTGATCGTGGACCGTTGTCCCACTCATCTATCGTCAATTAATCGCAGACAGTTGTCCGAGTATGTTCCTTTTTGTGCCGTCTGCGCCATCAATCATCACCCATTGGCATCTGTTATGCGCTATTTGCGCCATCTGTTCTTCTGTCGCTCGGCCTCTGTTGCTGCAGACCATTGCGGCCGCAGGGGTGGGGGGAGGCAGCTACTACACGCTAGGGCGGCGGCGGAACAAACCGACCCTTGGCGTTGACGGCGCGCTACCTGCGGATATGGACACGCTTCTGCATGCCTTTCTGTCTACACCATCTGTGGTGAAGAGACTTGCGAAAGAGTTGCTGAATGTCATTCGCGGTGCATAAGGGAGGGCTGAGCGGTCCTGCAACGCTAAGTGAACCCACTCCTGCAGTGTCGTCCGAGGTTAAGCCGGAATCAAGAAATGTCCTTGAGGCTTCTCAGAACCTGCGGCATCTTCATTGTGGTCTCGTAGCAAACCTTTTCCAACGAGTACGACCCCATCACTCTTCGGTACCGCGACTGTGTTGTCCCGTCTTCCGTCCGTCTATTCAACTTCCCAGATCTCACTGTTCAGCATCCCCCTACTTTCGCCGTGCCCCAAACCAAAACCATCGGTTGATTCCACGACGTCGTTAACAGGATACACAGCACCCTGATCGTTGCACCCATTCTGCCCAGAGTACGGTTTCGTACGTTTTCATTGCGTCATCTCATTCTTTGCCAAAGGCGCCTCTTGAGGTGACTGCAGTCACGACAGTTGAGGCCGTAATGACATCTGCCGCCGACGTTCCCATTGATGGAGCAACCGCCGAGATTCTGTTCGTTCCAGCTGCTCTGAAACAGATTGACAAGCTCGAGGTCATCAATGAGACAATCGTCGTTGTCGGGTAGCACCAAAAGAAGCGCAAGCGTGCGAGAAAGGCATGGGCCACTGGTGACGACGACGGGAAAGGTCGACCGCTGCCTCGGCGGTGAAGGCCAAGACGAAGACGGAAGACGTGGTGCTATTGACTTTGTGAGCACGCCGAATATCTTGGACGAAGGTGAGTGCAGCGAGCAAGAGGACGGGAGGGTCGGGAAAGAGGAAGCGGCCAAAGAAGGCCTTATTAGGTGCGTACTATTTGCCCATGGCTCTATCCAGGAGCTGGTTTCGGTATCGCCGTTTCAGAGCGTGGGGACTTCCCAGCAGCGCCGAAAGACCGGAGGGAGGGTCAGAAGCGGAAATACTTTCCGTCCCTGATGCGTGGTCTTGGTAAAATGGAAGCCTTTTGTTGTCATTTGCATTAAAACATGTCCCGTACTTCTTGCCGTACCTTGCACACAGCCATCTTGCGAGGGACCTGACTCGTAGAGGGGCATTAAATTGCATATCCTCAACTCAACATGACTTCAATGACTTCATAGTGGTACCCGAGGTGGTACCCAGGCTGCGCCTGTGAGTATGCGTGAGCACGTGAGGCCGATACGTTCTCGGCGTGCAACCGAAGAACGAATCTCCCAAATTGCTAGTATGAGCTCGCGAAATTGGCGCTCTGCACGATTCTGGTAAAGCCTGGAAAGCCGGAGGATGAAATAGCGCGTGCCAAGAGAACCCATTCATTACTGAGGTTCGAATTCTGGTAATCGTCTGCGTCGCCTGGGGCACTTGGTCTGGAGTCACATCCCCAATCCATCAGATTGTCTCGGGACCACCCACGTTTTTTTTAGTGTAACTGTACTCGCATCTTTTCCCCTTTAATTCACCTCTTAGGCAGTATGGTGTCTCGCAGTCTCACTTCTACGCATAGCACAGAGGCTTGGGAATCTCTGTGCGACCAGCACGAGCCCGAGCAACTTGTCGAACTATGGGTTCGGTTATCCGCTTCAGAGGATGGTGCCCATCGAGAGCATGCAGCTTGGTGGAGAGGAGTCACCCCTCAGTGGACTTTACAGGATGCCGGCCTCGCAGTCCTCCTCCACATCATCACACATGTTCTACATGTATGTCACTCTCTTTGACGTCCAACCCATACCCCCTCGTCCCTATTCAGATTCATGTCACCAGCGATTTCGAGGCGGTCGTCGACGAGTATCTTTCTCACTACCAAAACATCCGGTGCACAGGACATGGTATGTCCTTATAGTATTATACGTACCATGGATTGCTTGTACTTAAGAAATGACGTGTAGGTTTTCGTCGAAGCGGACACGGCAGGCGCTCCCTCAGGAAATGTCTACGTCATTGATCCTGCGGCGCGTGAAACTACACAGCACCGAGTTCGCGCTCCTCCGGGCTCTCAACGGCACTGAGATCCGGAACGACCCAGTGGAATCCCGCGCCACGGCTGCTCCACACCGCAGAGCGCGGCGACGACGCGATCCTCTACCTCGAGCGCCTATTCGACTGCGACCGCCCACCACTACAGACCGTCGCGAACTGTGGTCGACTATATCCGCCAGGCGCTTGAGGTTTGTCCCCCATCTGTGCCTCCCCTGATGATGCTGAAAGTGCGTACGAGGGACTGTGCTTTCTACACGAGCACAAGATCGCCCATTGTGCGTACGGAGACCCAAACGGCGTAATGATGGACTATCGGCCGGTCGAGCTCGGCTGGCTTCGATCGCACGCGGCTGCCTGTGCGCTACTATCGCGTCGATTTTTCGCGCGCGCAGGAGCTCCCGCGTGAGGCGGACCCGCGCAGCGCAAGCTTCTGTCGCGACGTACGCGATTGCGGGGCCATGTTTCAGACGCTTGTCGAAGAGGTGAGTATTGATCCACGGCCTACTCAGACCCGATTCTGGAACTGGGCATAGGTGCCAAAGATCGGAGGAAAGCTGCGGTCGCTTGTTGTGGCGATGACTGGGGGGCGAATACGGGGCAGAAGATGCTCGAAAGCTGTTCGAAGCGCTGTGCAAGGGGATCGATGCATCGACCTACGACGCACCGCTTCAAATTCCCTAGAGGAACCAAGCGAAGGTAGAGACCGAGATTTCTCATCTGTTCTGTGGTGGTTCTGAATATGTACTGGGTGTATTTATAGGCAGTCTCGATGTATTCATTGCTAGGTATCTTCAGGTCGGTCGCCCGCATAGATTACCCTCGGAGCTCGGTCACTCCCACTACCCGACGCCTCCAATCTATTTTACTGTACTGTACCCTCTGGGAAATTGTACTCTTTGCCCTCTCTTTACTTGGACTCCTTTCCGGACATGCGATATGTTGGTTGGGCAGTGTAAAGATATAACATTTATACGCGCTACTGAACGGACAATAATCAATTGAGGATCACGTTTCTCAAAAGAAGGTGGATTAGCGGGATTGGCACAGGCTGTATTACTGTAGGCAGCGCCGGGGACTGTACATACGACACTTGGCGCGACGGGTCTCACAGTGTTACGGCTCCGCATGCTGAGTAGTATCCCTTGAAATTCACGATACCAGCAGTTGACGAGTACTTGATGAGTCTTGAGTCGTAATCAATGGTTGAACAAGGAATGAACAAGTCGCTCGCAACTTAAGAATACCCATCAAAGAGACAAGAACTACATCAATTTTGGGGGATCGTATGTTCTAGGGACAGTAGAGCAAGTCGTGTTCAAGCTGATTCCCCATAGGTACCAGTACAATCTACAACATTGAAACATCTTGTATACTGCCAATACAGTGTACGTGAGTATAGCTCCGCGAGCTGTCAATATATACAAGTATGGGATCATGCCGTAGCGAGTCAACAACGATGCAGGACAAACGAAGTAGAGACGAGGGGAAAGAAAAAGGATATGAACTGCATCGTAGATTCGCCATAGTCATCCAACTCGGGGCACTAACTTTGTGGTCTCCCAGAACAAAATTCGGAAAGTAGCCGCGCGATCTCGCTCTTTCCCTGCGCCAATGCCACCTGCAACGGAGTCTTTCCTCCGCTGTCTTTAGCATCTACGTCCGAATCTGCACCGTGCTCCAGTAATAATTGCACAATCCGGGGGTAATTATCTTTGGGGTTATTAGTGGCGCCGAGTATCGCGTCATGCAGAGGAGTCCAGCCGGCAATGTCCCGAGCGTGAACATCTGCATTGTGTGCAAGTAGCATCCGAACGACGTCGATGTGCCCGCCATATACTGCCAAACTGAGCGGAGTGTCGTGGAATTTGTCCTGCAAATCCACATCTGCGCCATGGTCGAGTAAGCATTCAACAACATCACGATGTCCCCGCATAGACGCCCAATGCAACGGCGAGCAGTTCGAGCCGCCTCGAGCATCGACACCCACACCGTGCTGAAGAAGTGAACGTACAATCCGGAGATGACCCGCAAATGATGCAGAGTGTAACGCAGTCCCCCAACGGCCACCTTGAGCGCTTGCGTATTGCGGAGATTCAAGAGTTAGGTGTTCGACTAGCTCTTGGAATCCACACAGCGCGGCATAATACAATGATCTTGCTCTAGGTTCCGAAGCTGGCTTGCCATGGATATAGAGTTTGGTACCGACATCGGCATCGTGCAACTGGACCCATGCCTCGAAGTAAGGCCGATCTGGATCAAAGAGTAGTTCCATCCCATCGCGGACCCGTGAGGCCACATTCTCGACCTGCGCATGAGTCGCCCAGTACTCAGCGGCATATTGAGCCAGAGGGGCACGATCGGCGCCGTTTGTGACATCAGGTTCCCGGAGTAGGACCCCAAGACAAGCCTGTGCGAGGACCATGTGTGCATCTTCGAGAGAGATATGGTACTGCGAGATGTCTCCCATCGACGTCGCAAGCCGATCCGACATCAAAAACTCCTTCACCGAAAAGTGCGAAAACTGAACAACCGGGGATTCCCTCGCCAGGGACGACGACGATCAAACTCGAGCAGGTCGAAAGTACTGCTTGTTCGTGGTCTTCCCACCGCCAGTTCGAGTTCAACTCAGGGATCGCACCCTTCGCCACATCGAAGTCAAAGGCGAGTAGTTCCGCGAGCTCGGCAACAGAAAGCGGTCGAACTGCCACCGCGAGGCATTGCAGCATGCGATATGCGTACACTTGGTTGGCCTTCTTGATTTCCATCACCACCCGCTCGTATGTCCCGTCGAGAGATTCCGGAAGTTCATTTAGAGTACGCCGGACACTTTGCGGAAGACATTGTCGTAGTGTTTCCAGTTGACAGAACACCCATCGAAACCTGATAAAGGTCATGAACCGGCTTCACAAGGCTACAATGACGGGTGCACTTACATTCCGTCAGCCTTTTCTGAGAGCGCATCGACAACCATTTTCTTATCCCCCTCTCGCCACTTCTTCATCATCGTCTCAGAGTCAGAGTATACGACAGAGTGGACGTAATCGACTATGTCTTTCTTTTGTCCATTCTGATCGTGAAGGGACACAGTGTGAAGTGCCAAAGGTCCAAGAGTAGCTCGAATATCGAACTCGGGGCGGCTGGTGACGCAGATGTGAAGATGAGGTAGGCGAAGATTTGCCAGGTCCTTGACAAGAGTAAGAACTTGTTCGCGAGGCGACGGAATGCCATGTGAATTTGGACACTCGTCGAGCGCATCCAAGATAATGTAAATCGGGGATTGATTGGGAATTGCGAGCATATCCTTGAGGCATCGTATCAAAGCAGCTTCACTAGGTGCTTGTGACCCTTTCTCATGTTCCAAATAAAGACGGTGGAGGATGTCGCAACGAGGACTGGACTGAGTGGAAAGTTGGACGAGAAGAGATGGGAGGAGGTTTCGACGATTTTGCTTATCGAGGTCCCTGAAGTCAAAATAAAAGTAGGCAACAGACGCTAGTCCTGCCTTGTGCAGGGTTTGGATATCTTGAATGATCGCGGAGCTGTCAGGCAACGTAAGTTGGCTGTAGCATAGAGTGCTAAGCGATGACTGACCAAAGGATGCTCTTTCCGGACCCCGCTAAGAATGCGGATAATCATCAGGAGTGGGTCGGGGACGGGTGAGGGGAACATACGTTTTCCATAAATCCACAGGAGAGAGCCAGTGGATCTCCAGTTCCCAAAAATTCCGCCCCGAAAGAACCACTGAGCCGTTCCCCCGTGTTGGATACCGCATGCGATATTGTGATTTGTCGACGGATCTGGGGGAGTAACCCATCTTCTTAGGCTTTCTCTCACTTGGCTCCCTATGAGCACACAAGAGAGATCCCGGCCAGAAACGAAAGAGTCAACCACGAACATTTCACATCCTCTATGCTGTCTGCCAATTGTTGGACGCCTAACCGATGTTCAGAATGATGGACACCGAACACGTCGTACGTAGTGCGTACCATTTACAACAGTAGTCACCTTGTTGTCGACAATGTGCGTGAGCTTCAGGGTCTCTGCAGCCGCCATACGAGCCTCCTCTTGCGTCAACTTGTCCAATCGCTTCAGAGCATCTTCTATCTCCTTCTTTCCGATAAGCTTATTCAGGTATCTTTCTGGACATAGCTTAGCCCACAATCTTGTATCGTGGAGAGCAACGCACTCGCTCGACTCTGCCTCAGCTCCTTCGTTGCGATCGCAAAGATGTTCAGCACTTCGATCATTATTTTTATGATTATGTCCGTCATTGCGTCTGTCGGTTTCACTGTGGTATAAGACTCGAGGCGCTTCAAAAAGTTCTCGATGCGCTCGAAGAGATCGACGAGGTCGCCTTGGCTCGCTTCGACATCCTTGGCCGCCTGAGACAGATGTCAGTTATAGGAATGGCCTCCCGAAAGGGACCAAGGAAGGTACTCACCGAGAGGAGGACGCCAACGCCAGCAGAGATAACTTTTGCGGGAGAGAAAACCTGTCAAATTGGGATAAAACGCTGGAATGGATAGATTTACTCTATGGGACTCACGAGTCCAATACCTTCGCCGAGCGTTGCAGACAATGCGTAGAGAACGTTGATAGTCGGATTCAGCCATTGCGATGATCTCTCGTCGGCACTCCTCGACTGATCAAATTCCTCGACCTTGTCTTGAAGGATGGCAAGAATGTCAGCGGGAGAGTTGCAGGCTTGTAGCTGTGCTGCGAGGGGGTGTGCAAGGAGGTCGTTCTTGGTCTTTTTCTTATACGCTTTCAGGGCAGCATTGAAGATGGACTGGAAATTTGAAGAGACTGAGGATGTAGATGCGGATGGAGCGTGAGACATAGGAAGAGTAATACGGATGAGCTGATCAGCGATGAGAGAAACAAAAAGACTGTCAAGGCAGAGGGAACAAGCACCTAACCTACGCAGCTACTGCCCAAGGCACTGCCTCGTGTATGTCAGACAAATAGACGCCGATATAGCATACGCGCGGATGAGATCGACGAGGTGGTTTGTTCGTCTACATACTGTCACGGTCTATACACTAAAACTTGACTAGCTTGACTCTTGACTCAACCTACTTGTCATGTCCTCTCGCCAGTGACCTCCAATCTAGTCCTTCAAATCCCCTCCTTTTCCTCTAGATCTACGTCCTCGCTACGCTCCATCAAGACGCGTATGACCTCGAGCTTCGTAGCATCACAAGATACCGCGACGGGATCTGGTAGGAATTGGAATTATCGCATGCGTCCAGATCAGCACCACGCTCCAGTAATTCGCTTTGAGATTATCAGGGAGACCCCCGACGACCCGTGGAATGATGCGCAGCGCCTGCTCTACACTACGGAGTGCGGACCACGCCGTCCTCTGCATCGACCGCCTCATCGACTGCGACCATCCATCGCAAACGTGGTCGACCGTGACCACACCCGTCAGGCGCTTGTCCCCAGGTGCTTCCTCTAGGCCGTGCCGCTCCCAATGCACCCCTCGGAGTCACCTCACCACCCCCGATTCGGAAAGCGCGTACCAGGGTCCGTGCTCTTCTCCACACAAGATCAGTGCGTTGCCCATACGACGCCCTGATCGGGATTATCGGCCGCCGAGCTTTGCTGGCTTCGGATCTTACACGCCAGCTACTCGTGCGCTATTCTGCGTCAACGTTCTGGGGTGCAGAGGACTCCCACGCGAAGCAGAGCCGTGCGGCGCGGGCTTCTGCTGGGACGTATACGATTACGGTGTCATGCTCAAATACTCGTTGAGGAGGTGAGTTCCCAGCCGCAGCGGAACTGGGTATTGTTCGGGATAACGCTACTCTCGCTTATTGTGGCGATGATGGAGCGAACAGGAGAATTTTTACACATAGTACAGAATAAACAGTCTGTAATTTCCAATCACATTTACATGAGCTAGATCAACGGGGCTGTAGGCAGCAGGTACGACAAGTATTCGGTTGCGTGGTGCTAAAACCAGGAGTCCAACTCCCGAGCCCAAAGCAGCCTCGCCGGGCCGGCCCACGGTTCGGTCTCTTCGGTTTTCTCCGCTCTCTGCTCTCAGCGCTCAGCGCCCACAAGGGGGATTTGGGTATGGCACATGATATCACGATAACAAGACCGTCATAGGTCGAGTTTGAAGGCGTATCCGATAACCAAAATGTCCCCTCGTAAAGCTCCTTTCGGTACTTGGTCTTCTCCCATTACTGCAGACGTGTTGGTTCAAAGTGTATGTGCCGCTCCTCAGACTGCTTTCTAGTAAGGCGACTCTAACCGAATCACACATGGTCACCCACCGGCATTATTCCTACAGAGCATCTCCCTTGTAGATGTGCTGCTAGATCCGATCACGCACAAGATCTACCACATTGAAAGGAGACCATCTGAGGGCGGACGAGCCGTGATAGTCGATACCATTTCCAACAAGGACATTTTCAGTTCCGAGTGGAACGCCGCTACTAAGGTTCACGAATATGGTGGAGGTGCTGCGATAGTCTACAATGGAACAACCTACTTCTCGCATTCGCCTGATGGAAGGGTATATTCCTTCAAAGATGGATCAGAACCAAACGCGGTAACTCCTGGTGAGCATTCTCCCCTCTGCTCTGATGCCTCATGGCACTGAGCCATTTCTTGTTGGCTTGTGTAGCGGAGGTGCCATTCAGATATGCCGATTTTGACGTTCACCCGATCCATCGGCATTTCCTCGCCGCGGTACTCGAGGATCACACCAACGACGACCCGACCACAGTTGTCAATAAGCTCGTAGTCATCAACACGAAGACCCAGTCGCTGACAACTATCGCCTCCGGGGCCGATTTCTATGCAGCCCCCCGATTTTCTCCAGATGGTGCTCGTATCGCGTTCCAGCAATGGAATCACCCCGACATGCCGTGGCAGCGATCCGCGATCCACGTATTCACGTTTGTTGCAGATAGCGATAAGATTACCTGTGGCGATGAGAAAGAGATCGCATGGGGCCAGCGCGAGGTCAGCGTAGGTTACCCCGGGTGGATCGATTCCGATACTCTCGTTTTTCTCACGGACGAGTCTGGATTCTTGAACCCGTGGGCGTACTCTGTGTCCTCCAAGAGTGCGGACCCCCTTCTCGCGACACCTATATCACAAGACTTCGCAATTCCCGCATTCACTCTTGCAGGCTCGCCGTACACGGTCCTAGAAACGGAGAAAAGGAGCCTGCTTTTCTCTGCGCTCAAGAATGGGAGAAGCGTGCTATACCTCTTTGACTGGAAGACCAAGTCTTTGGTCCCCGTCGATAACCCCTTCGTTTCGATCAGTGCGATTCATGCAGTGGACGACAAGACCTTGGTTTTCCAAGCCAGATCGACGCGAACCCCATCGGCTATCATCAAACTTACCATCTCAGATCCCTCCGGACCGCACTCAGGCATCAATTATCAGACCCTCAAGTCCTCTGCGGAGTCCCTTCCATTCCCGGACAGCATCATTTCGCACCCGGAATCGCTCACTCTAGGCACGGAGAGCGAGCCCGTGTATGCCACACTGTACCCACCGACGAACTTTGCGTATGACGGCAGCTCGGATCCCTCCGAAAATCCCCCCTGCATTGTGAACGCTCATGGTGGCCCAACAGGGATGGCGGTGCAAGGACTAGATTGGACCAGGCAGTACTTCACCAGCCGTGGTTGGGCCTGGTAAACATTAGCCCCGTTTTTTTTATCAGGGTTTTCCGGTCTCACATTCTTCGCAGGGTGGACGTCGATTACAGTGGCTCTGGTGGGTATGGAAGGAAGTACATGTACGTTCCCATCTACCATTTCCTCCTCGATACCATCACGACTTGACGTAGAGATCGCCTCAATGGTGCATGGGGTGTCGCCGATATCGCCGATTGCGCTTCCGCAGCAACCGCCCTCGCCTCGCAGGGCCGCACGGACGGCGCGCGGACGGCGATCCGCGGTGGCTCGGCAGGGGGGTTCACTACACTCGCGGCCGTGTCTCAGCCTGCTATTAGAGATGCATTCACAGCTGGCACCTCGTTGTACGGAATCTCTGACCTGACCCGGCTGGCGAAAGCGGGGACGCATAAGTTCGAGTTGCGCTACATGGACAAACTGATGGGTGGCACGGTGGAGAAGATTCCAGATGTGTATGTGGAGCGCAGCCCCGTCAATAATGCTCAAAATATACGTAGTCCGCTCTTGGTAAGTCGAGATTTGATGCATGGGCGCAGAGATTATACTGACGCGGATGAAGCTCTTACAAGGAACAGAGGATAAGGTAGTACCGCCAGAGCAGGCAGAGGCCATTGAGAAGATCATGCAGGCGCAAGGAAGACATGTCGAGAAGGTATTATTCGATGGCGAGGGCCATGGGTTCATAAAGGCTGAATCTATCAAAGTCGCGCTTGAAACGGAGCGTGCATTTTACGAGAGGGTGTTCGGTATTGGGTTGTAGGTCGGATAGCAGGCGGTTCGGATTTTCCATTCTAATCGTTGATGTAGTGTACTACCAACAAAGGTGTAATGAAGGCTCAGGATTCTGGTATCCATAATGGGATGGTCGAGCAAGCGAGCAGCACTACGCACATGAAGCGCTATTGCCTTCCTTGATTATGCCATTCCCTCAACCTTCCCGTGGCTGCCGTATCGGGCCGTTTCACGCGGCTGCTTTTTCGATCCGATTAAGATCGATTAATCATCTTATCTCTTGAGTGTCACCACTGTCACGGTGTGCCTCCAACTAAAACCCCTGCCCCAGTGTTGGTTGAGGCCTTGAGGGCTCGCGCGTCGCGGAGAACGCGTACAGGGCGTTAAAAGTCGGAGCCACCGTGATAACCTCTTGTCGGCACTCAATTGATCAAACTTTTCGACATTTCCCTGAAGGACAAGCTGAAGGATGGCAAGAATTTTACAGGGAGAGTCGCAGGCTTATAGCTGTGTCACAAGAGGATAGGTGAAAAGGCTATTCTTGGTCTTTTTTAATCCGCTTTCAGGGGTGACATTGAAGATGGACAGCCACTGATACTGACGCGTCGTTTGGCTTTAACAAGACTTCAATTTTTATCTGGTAAACATGTTAGACACGTTCCACGCCTCAAATTGCCTCTAAGGTCTTCAACTCTCCTCGGCATGGACTTGCAGCGCTACTGGAGATGTAATTTACTGTAGATAGAAAAAGAATGCGGACCATTGCATCAATAGTTTCACCAGAGTCAACAACAAACTCGTGACACTACACTTGTGTTCTCGCAGAAAAATATACGCATAGCAACCCCACGATTTCGCCCTGTCTCTCCTCTAATGCTACTTGTAATGGAGTCCTTCCGTCCTCGTCCTTAGCTTCTACTTCCGCGCCATGCTCTGACAAGGTACGTGCAATGTCGAGATTTGAAGGACCTATTGACGCAAGATGTAATGGTGTCCGGTGACGATCATCCCGTGCATTCGTATTCGCACCATGCTCCACCAATAAGCGCGCAACCTGGGGATACTCAGCTCTGGAGCCTTTTCCCAATATTGCGTTGTGCAAAGGAGCCTGGCCGCCACGATCCTGGGAATTAACATCTGCGTTGCGCCCAAGTAGCAACTGAACGAAGTCGATGTGCCCGTTCTGTGCTGCCAAAGCTAGCGAAGTATTATTGTCCTTATCCTTCACATCTACGTCTGTGCCATGGTCAAGTAGGAATTGAACAACGTCACGGTGTCCCTGGTGAGATGCCCATTGTGATGGCGTGCCGTTCAAATGGTCTCGGACATCGATGCATCGACACTCACACCGTGCCGGAGAAGTGGATGTACAATCTGGAGATGCCCCCCAAACGATGCTGAGTGTAATGCCGTCCCAAGATGACCACTTCGAGCACTTGCATACTGCGGATACTCGATAATAAGGTGTTCCACTAGGTCATGGAATCCACACAGCGCGGCATAATATAACGGTCTTGCTCCAGGTTCCGGATCTGACATGTTTTCTGAAAAGATGCGGTGGTTGCGATCGACATCGTGCAACTGGACCCACGCTTCAAAGTAAGGCTTGCCTGGGTCAAAGAGTTGTTCCATCCCATCGCGGACCCGTGACGCGACATTTTCGAACCGCGCATGAGCTACCCAGTGCTCAGCGGCGTATTGAGCCAGAGGAGCACTACTATTGGCGCCATTTGTGACACCGGGATCCCGGAGTAGAACGCCAAGACAAGCCCGGGAAAGCACCGTGTGTGCACCTTCAAGAGAGATACGGTACTGTGAGATGTCTCCCGTCGACGTCGCAAGCCGTTCCGACATCAAAAACTCCTTCACCGAAAAATGCGAAAACTGAACAATCGGGGATTTCTCGTCAGGGACGACAGTGATTAAACTCGAACAGGTTGAAAGCACTGCTTGTTCGTGATCTTCCCACCGCCAGTCCGAGTTCAGCTCAGGGATCCCACCCTTCACCACATTGAAGTCAAGGGCGAGTAGTTCCGCAAGCTCGGCGACAGAAAGGGGTCGAACTGCTACCGCGAGGCATTGAAGTATGTGATACGCGTGCACTTGATTGGCCTTATTTATTTCCATCATCACCCGCTCGTATGTCTTATCGAGAGATTCTGGAAGTTCGTTTAGAGTACCCCGGACACATTTTTTTTTTTTGAACCATTTTATTCCGGGACAGTACATGATACAAGACCGGTCCTCAACCCCCCACAAGGCGAGATTTATGAAGCACAAACGCCAGACACTTTGCGGAAGACATTGTCGCAGTGTTTTGAGTTGACAAAACGCCCATCGAAACCTGGTTAGGGTCATGAGCTATCATCACAAAGTGAGAACGATATCCTTACATCCCGTCGGCCTTTTCTGAGAGCGAGTCGACAACCATTTTCTTATCCCCCTCTCGCCGCATCTTCATTATCATCTCAGAATCAGAGTATACCACAGAGTGGATGTAGTCGACGATATCCTTCTTCTGTCCAGTTTCGTCATGGAGCGACACACTTTGAAATGCCAAAGGCCCAAGAGTGGCTCGAATATCGAACTCAGGGCGGCTGGTGACGCAGATGTGAAGATGAGGTAGGCGAAGATTAGCCAGGCCCTTAACAAGCCCAACGACTTGTTCACGAGGCGACGGGATCCCAGACGAGTTTGGACACTCGTCAAGCGCATCCAAGATAATGTAAATTGGGCGTTGGTCGGGAATTTCGAGCATGTCCCTGAGGCATTGTGTCATCACACCAACCCTCGGCTTCTTTTCGCCACTACCATGCGCCAAATAAAGACGGGAGAGGATGTCTCGACAAGGATCGGACTGAGCGGAAAGCTGAATGAGAAGAGAGGGGAGGAGGTTTTGGATGTGTTGCTTGTCGAGATCCCTGAAAGTACGCCATTGATGCTAATCCTGCCTCGCCTAGAGCCACAATGTTTGTACGATTGCAGAACTGTCAGGCGAGCTCAGCTTATAGAGGTGTGGAGCGATGCCAGTAAGTGATGACGAACCAAAGGATGGTCTTCCCCGAGCCCGCTGAAATGTGGACGTCGATAAGTGGTCGCTTGGCGTAGAATTTGGAAAATATACGTTTGCCATAGATCCACAAGAGAGCGCCAGTCGACTTCCATTAACCAAACATACTGCCTTGGAAGAACCACTGGGCAGTTCCCCCATGATGAAGATCGCATGCGATGTTGTAATTTGTCGATGGATCCGGGGGAAATACCCATTCTCTAAGGCTCTTTCTCGATTCATTCCCTGAGAACGCGTTAAAGGTCTTATGTCAGTGGCTAGAATGACGGGGTAGATCGCAAACACTTCATGTCGTCTACACTGCTTGCCAATTGTTGGACCGCTTGCTTTGTTTCTTTTCCGTCTAACAAACACGCGTTCAGGATGAGGTTCCGCGAGTAGGTGTGAGCTTCAAGATCTCTGCCGCCGCCATACGAACCTCCTCCTGCGTCGACTTGTCTAATCGTTTCAGAGCGTCCTCTATCTCCTTCTTTCCAACAAGCTTCTTTCTGGAAATGGATTAGCCTACGACTATATTATATTGCCGAGGGCAACGTACTAGCTCGTCCCTGCTTCATCTCCTTCGTTGCGATCGCGAAGACGTTCAGCACTTCGACCATTATCTTCACGATTATGTCAGACATCGCGTCCGTTGGTCGAACCATAGTATAAGACTCGAGGCGTGTGAAGAAGTTCTCGATGTGCCTGAAGAGATCGACGAGGTCATCTTGGCTTGCTTCGACATCCTTGGCTGCCTGGTACGCACTCAGTGTAAGAATCCCCTTCACGCTGAGCTCAAGTAGATCCTCACCAAGAGCAGGACCCCCAGGCAGTGTCCATGGCACCGCCTCCGGCGCCTCGTACAGGTTGGACAAACAGACGCCGAGTGGAATCTACTGTATTGTACTATTATCATAGGCGTTCGAGGTACGTGTCCGTGGCTGCCCCTCAGTCCACGTTACCTTCGCTCCGCCCTCACCTCGCCAATCCAGATGGTGAGCGCTGAACGTTGAACACACCAGCGTCTGTATGCGCATTGCACATGCGCATAAGGCGCCCTGAACGACATTAGCATGACGATGCCCATCGACCGCTCAAGCTCAAGCCTTGCCGGCTTCAATCCTACACACCGGCTACCCGTGCGCTAGCTCGCATCAACTTTCTAGGGAGCAGGAGCTCCTGCGCGAGGCAGGACCTTGCAGCGCAAGCTTCTGTCACAACATGCGCGGTTGCGGGGCCATGTTTCAGATGTTCTTTGGGGAGGTAAGTACTGAGAAGTCCTCGACCGCGGCGAACCGTCAGTTCATGTCTCAAGCCCAGACTCGGCTCTGGTATTGGTGGAAGTTTGTGATAAAGCTGCTCTTGTCGTGGCGATGACGGGGGGCGAACAAGGGATTATGGTAGTACAGAATGGACAATTACATTGCCTTTGATCAGCTGGAATGTAGGCAGCAGGTGCGACAGATATTATTTGTGTTTCGCCCTGGGTTGCGGCGGCGTTCGGGTTCCGAGCTCAATGTGGGATTCGGGGACGGCCGGCGTGGCTGCCACCGTTCGGTCTCTTTGTCTTTGGTTTGCTCCGATCTCAGCGCTCAGCTCAGCGCCTACAGATATGGCGCATGACATCACAATAACAAGACCGTCCCAGGTCGCCGAGGGTAAATCAGATAGCCAAAATGTCCTCTCGCAAAGCTCCTTTCGGCACTTGGTCTTCTCCCATTACTGCAGACGTGTTGGTTCAAAGTGTATGTGCCGCTCCTCAGACTACTTTCTAGTGAGGCGATTCTAACCGGATCACACATGGTCACGCAGAGCATCTCCCTTGTAGATGTGCTGCTCGATCCGGTCACGCACAAGATATACCACATTGAAAGGAGGCCCTCTGAGGGCGGACGAGCCGTGATAGTCGATACCATCGCCAACAAGGACATTTTTGGCTCCGGATGGAACGCCACTACTAAGGTTCATGAATATGGTGGAGGTGCTGCAATTGTCCACGACGGAACGACATACTTCTCGCATTCGCCTGATGGAAGGGTATATTCCTTCAAAGATGGATCAGAACCAAACGCGGTAACTCCTGGTGAACATTCTCCCCTCTGCTCTGATGCCTCATGGTACTGAGCCGTTTCTTGTTGGCTTGCGTAGCGGAGGTGCCATTCAGATATGCTGACTTTGACGTTCACCCGATCCATCGGCATTTCCTCTCCGCGGTACTCGAGGACCACACCAACGACGACCCGACCACAGTTGTCAATAAGCTCGTAGTCATCGACACGAAGACCCAGTCGCTGACAACTATCGCCTCCGGGGCCGATTTCTATGCAGCCCCCCGATTTTCTCCAGATGGTGCTCGCATTGCGTTCCAGCAATGGAATCACCCCGACATGTCGTGGCAGCGATCCGCGATCCATGTATTCACATTTATCGTGGACGGCGATAGGATTACCTGTGGCGATGAGAAAGAGATCGGATGGGGCCAGCGCAAGGTCAGCGTAGGTTACCCCGGGTGGATCGACTCCGATACTCTCGTTTTTCTCACGGACGAGTCTGGATTCTTGAACCCGTGGGCGTACTCTGTGTCCTCCAAGAGTGCGGACCCCCTTCTCGCGACACCTATATCGCAAGACTTCGCAATTCCCGCATTCGACCTTGCAGGTTCACCATACACGGTCCTAGAAACGGAGAAAAGGAGCCTGCTTTTCTCTGCGCTCAAGAATGGGAGAAGCGTGCTATACCTCTTTGACTGGAAGACCAAGTCTTTGGTCCCCGTCGATAACCCCTTCGTTTCGATCAGTGCGATTCATGCAGTGGACGACAGGACCTTGGTCTTCAAAGCCAGATCGACGCGAACTCCATCGGCTATCGTCAAACTCACCATCTCAGATCCCTCCGGACTGCACTCGGGCGTCACTTATCAGACCCTCAAATCCTCCGCGGAGTCTCTCTCATTCCCAGAAGGCATCATTTCGCACCCTGAATCGCTCACTCTAGGCACGGAGAGCGAGCCCGTGTATGCCACACTGTACCCGCCGACGAACTTTGGATATGATGGCAGCTCGGATCCCGCTGAGAAACCCCCCTGCATTGTGAACGCTCATGGTGGCCCAACAGGGATGGCCGCGCAAGGACTGAATTGGACCAGGCAGTATTTCACCAGTCGAGGTTGGGCCTGGTAAATTTTAGCCTGATTTTCATCACAGGGCATTCCGGTCTCACACTCTTTGCAGGGTGGATGTCGATTATAGTGGCTCTGGTGGGTATGGAAGGAAGTACATGTATGCTCCTATCTACAATTTCTTTGTCGAAACGATCTTGACGTGAACGTAGAGACCGTCTCAATGGTGCATGGGGTGTCGCCGATGTCACCGACTGTGCTTCCGCAGCAACCGCCCTCGCCTCGCAGGGCCGCACGGACGGCGCACGGACGGCGATTCGCGGTAGCTCTGCAGGGGGGTTCACTGCCCTTGCGGCCGTGTCTCAGCCTGCGACTCGAGATGCGTTCACAGCTGGCACCTCGTTGTTCGGAATCTCTGACCTGACTCGTCTGGTGAAAGCTGGGATGCATAAGTTTGAGTTGCGCTACGTCGATAAACTGATGGGCGGCACGGTGGAGGAGATTCCAGATGTGTATGTGGAGCGCAGCCCCGTCAATAATGCTCAAAATATACGTAGCCCGCTCTTGGTAAGTCGAGTTTGACACAATCGCGCGGCGGTTATAGTAAGATTACTGACACATATGAAGCTCCTACAAGGAACAGAGGACAAGGTAGTGCCGCCAGAGCAGGCAGAGGCCATAGAGAAGGTCATGCAGTTGCAAGGAAGACATGTTGAGAAGGTATTATTCGATGGCGAGGGCCATGGGTTCATAAAGGCTGAGTCTATCAAAGTCGCGCTTGAAACGGAGCGTGTATTTTACGAGAAGGTGTTCGGCATTGGGTTGTAAGTCTGATATAGATCCGATGGGCTGTTCATGTTTTCCGTTCAATCTTTGAATAAAACAATGAACAGTATTCCTAAATCAACCAAGGTGTAAAGAAGGATCGAGATCCTGGTCGACCAAGCGAGCGATGTCATTCAACTCTTCCGGCCGGGCCGTTTGAGTTACTAACCAGCAACCCTAGCGCTTGTCGCTAACGCCAAAACATCATTCTGTACAGTAAATATGGAGTCTACTACTCCCTCCCTGTCAGTAGTTTTCATGTAACTTCAACTAAACCCTCTCAATTTTGGTCACAGTGACTGCTTGTTGACTTTCGACTTGTATTCGTGCTCGCGTTCAGTTTTCAACATGTCCCACCGCAAGTCCCACTTGTTCCGCGGTCTCTGCTCGTCGCCGATTTCGCTCTTCGCTCCTCCATCTCTGGTCTACCAATGTTCCCACGACCCCCCCCTCGAGACGATCGGTCACTGTCCTTCACATCCAAGTTCTCGCAGAATCGTCCAAGGGACCAGAATGTAACACAGCTGGCAGGCTCTCCGTGGACTATATGAGCCCGAGATCCCTGTGCCTATCGCTTGGCACTAGCCGAGTGGTGCCCCTTTAAATCCATGATACTGTACCAGCGGTTTGAATTTGACTATGATAACAACTTGATGGATCGGCCCTGGGGTCTAGACTGGAACGAGGGAGCCCGGAGCGACTCGAGAATCTCCGTCGAGTAAGCGGCCACTAGTCTACCTGATATCATGGACTAGAGCCGCATCGGTTCCAGGGGACTGTATTTTCCAGGGAAGGTATAGCGATTCAAGTTCGAGGTCTTTCCCCATAGGTGGGGCTATATTCTACGACATCGAAACGTCATCTAGCACGCTGTGTACGTCGAAGGGTACGGAGCCGCAACTCGAAGCTGTCAATTTTTGGGCATGAGGTCATCCCGCGGCAAGTTTGTGCAGGAGAAATCAAGCAGAGACAGGTGGAGAGAAAATAAAGAACGCGAACCACATTACGCTACTAGTGACACTACGTTTATGCTCTCCCAGAACGAAATTCGGCCAGCCACCGCGCGATCCCATCCCGTCCTTGCAGCAATGCCAATGCCTCCGGAGTCCTTCCCTTCTCACCCTCAGCATCTATGTCTGCGCCGTGTTCTAGTAGAATGCGTGCAACGTCGAGATTTGATTGACCCATTGACACCAGATGTAATGGCGTCCGATGACGAGTGTCCCGTTTGTTCACATCCGCACCATGCTCCAGTAATAACCGCACGACCCTGGGACAATTACTTTTGGGGCTATCACCCCATATCGCGTCGTGCAAAGGAGTCCGGCCGTTACAGTCCCGGGAATCAACATCTGCGCCGTGCTCAAGTAGCACCCGAACGAGGTCGAAGTGCCCGCCATTTGCCGCCCAATTTAGCGGAGTATTGTCGCGATCGTCCCGCAAGCTCACATCTGCGCCGTGTTCGAGTAGACATTGAACAACGTCTAGGTGTCCCGACCGTGATGAAAAGAGTAGTGGTGTGCCACCCCCGCCACCTCGAACGTTGACACCTACACCGTGCCGAAGCAGTAACAGCACAATTCGGAGATGACCTGCAGAAGATGCCGAGTGTAATGCAGTCCCGCAATAACCGCCTCTAGCACTTGCGTATTGGTGATACTTGAGAGCGAAGTGTTCGACTAGCTCATGGAATCCACACAACGCAGCATAATACAACGGTCTTGCTCCGGGTACAGGATTCGGTGTGTTTCCGGAATAGCTAATGTGATCGACGTCGTGCAGTCGGACCCACGCTTCAAAGTAGGGTTTGTCTGGATCAAAGAGGCATTCCATCCCATTGCGGATCCGTGACGCGACATCCTCGACCTGAGCATGAGTCACCCAATGCTCAGCGGCATAGCGAGCCAGAGGTGCGCTGTCGGTGCCGTTGTTGAGATCGGAGTCCCGGAGTAGAGCACCAAGACAAGCCTGGGCAAGCACCGTGTGGGCCTCTTTGAGAGAAACATAGTACCGCGAGATGTCTCCCGTCGAAGTTGCGAGCCGATCCGACATCAAAAACTCCTTCACCGAAAAATGCGAGAATTGAACGACCGGGGATCCGTGATCGGGGACGACAGTGATTAAACTTGAGCACGTTGAGAGTACTGCTTGCTCTTCCCACCGCCAGTCAGAGTTCAGCTTAGGGATCCCGCACTTCGCCACATCGAAGTCAAGTGCGAGTAGTTCCGCGAGCTCGGCGACGGAAAGGGGTCGAACTGCCACCGTGAGGCATTGAAGTAGGCGATACGCGTGCGCTTGATTGGTCTTCTTGATCTCCATCATCACCCGCTCGTATGTCTCGTCCAGTGTCTCTGGAAGCTCGTTTAGAGTTTGCCGAACGCATTGCGGAAGACATTGTCGTAGTGTTTCAAGTTGACAGAACACCCATCGAAACCTGGATCGAGTTATGAACTGTCATAACGATGTTAGACTGACAAATTCCCTTACATTCCGTCGGCCTTTTCTGAGAGCGCATCAACAACCATTTTCTTGTCCTCCTCTCGCCACCTCTTCATCATCGTCTCAGAGTCAGAATATACTACGGAAATGATATAATCGACAATATCTTTCTTTTGTCCGATTTCATCGTGGAGGGACACACGGTGAAGTGCCAAGGGCCCAAGAGTAGCTCGAATATCGAACTCAGGGCGGCTGGTGACGCAGATGTGAAGATGGGGTAGGCGAAGATTAGTCAGGTCCTTGACAAGCGCAAGAACCTGTTCACGAGGCGACGGGATCCCATGTGAGTTTGGGCACTCATCGAGGGCATCCAAGATAATGTAGGTTGGGCGTTGGTCGGGAATTGTGAGCATGTCCTTGAGGCATTGTGTCATCGCACCGACCCTCGGCTTCTTTTCGCCATTATCATGTTCTGAGTAAAGACGGGAGAGGATGTCTCGACAAGGATCAGACCGGGCGGAAAGCTGAATGAGAAGAGAGGGGAGGAGGTTTCGGATGTGTTGCTTGTCGAGATCCCTGAAATCGAAATAAAAGTACGCCATTGATGCCAATCCCGCCCTGATTAAAGTTACGATTTCTTGTACGATTGCGGAGCTGTAATGCAATCTGAGCTCATCGAGGTGTAGAGTACTGATTGATGACTAACCAAAGGATGGTCTTCCCTGAGCCCGCTAAGAATGTGGACGGCGATGAGGGGTCGATTGGTAAGGTATTAGAAGGACGTACGTTTGCCATGGATCCACAAGAGAGAGCCAGTCGACTTCCATTCGCTAAATGTGCCGCCCTGGAAGAACCACTGAGCAGTTCCCCCATGGTGAAGCTCGTACGCGATATCATGATTCGTCGATGGATCCGGGGGAAATACCCATTCCTTGAGGATTTTTCTCCCTGTGAACACGTTGAAAATACCACGGACAGAACGTCGGGGTGGGTCACAAACATTTCGCGTCGTCTACACTACTTGCTAACTGTTGGACCGCTTGCTTCGTTTCTCTTCCGTCTAACAAACATATGCGCGTTCAGGATGAGGTTCCTTGAGTAGGTTACCGTAGGTAACATGCCGGACTTACCATTCATAACAGTAGCCAGGTTGTCGTTGAGGATGTGCGTTAACCTCAAGTTCTCTGCAGCCGCCATCCGAGCCTCCTCCTGCGTCAACTGGTCTAATCGCTTTAAAGCATCTTCCATCTCCTTCTTTCCGACAAGCCTCCTCAGATATTTTTCTGAGCAGAAGTCAGGCGACAATTATATATCGCAGAGAGAACGCACTCGCTCGACCCTGCCGAATCTCCTTCGTCGAAATCGCGAAGATGTTCAGCACTTCGGTCATTATCTTCACGATTACGCCAGTCATTGCGTCTGTTGGTCGTACTTCGACATAAGTCTCGAGGCGCTTGAAGAAGTTTTCGATACGCTCGAAGAGTTCAATGAGGGTATCTTGACTCGCATCAACTTCCTTGGCTACCTGCGACAGACGCCAGTATAGGAAGCGCCTCAAAAGGACGGAGAATGGCACTCACTAGGAGGAGAACCCCGGCACCAGTGAAGATCATATTTGCAGGTGAGAACGCCTGCGAAATTAGTATTACGGCAATGTATAGACAGGTTAGCTGGATGGGACTCACGAGCTCGCCGAGAGTGGCAGAGAATGCGTGGAGGACATTGATAGTCGGGTTCAACCACCGTGATAACCTCTCGTCTGCCCTCCTTGATTGATCAAATTCCTCGACTCTATCCTGAAGGACGGAAAGAATGTCAGCCGGAGAGTTACAGGCTTGGAGTTGTGCTGAGAGATGATGCGCGAGAAGGTCCTTCTTGGTCGTTTTCTCATACGCTTTGAGGGCAGCATCGAAGATGGGCCGGAAGTTAGAGGAGGATGTCGAAGTGGATGGAACTTGAGGCATGGGAAGAGTAACACGGACGAGCGACTGGGCGATGAGAGTGAGAGAGAAAGACTGTCAAGGCAGAGGGGTTCGAGTCCCGGTGTATTCTCCGTGTAAGCGGTATATGGGCCTGGGACACTGCCTCATACAGTAGGCCTCATGTCAGACAAACGAAGTACTGGTATACAAACAGACGCCCAGCGATGTAATTAGAGCCCGAATCCGGGCTTTGCCTTCCGATGCTGGATCAGGCTATTTCACGTAACTATCAACCCCAACGTCCTCTCTGCTATCTGTTTTAAATTGATCCTTCGACGATCGTTTTTTGGTTGCGCAGCTTGCGTCTTATCGGTTATCACCTTTCTCGGTACCATAGTACTTATGCAGTCTTCTCTAGTATTAAGTCACCGTAGAAGGCTTGGTAGTAACCGAGTGGTGTCCCTTGAAATGCAGTAGTTTGACGAGTACCAGTTTGGACTCGTGATCAGTCGTCGAATAAAGAATGGAGGTGTCGAGAGACTTGAAATCCCCATTGAGGGTGCCTGCCTGGGAACGGCTACCGATCTCATCGGCCAGAACGGTTCCGCGATACCGTTTTTGCTAGGGAGAGTTCAGCAAGCCCAGTTCTTCAAGGTCCTCCCGCACGGATAAATCTACGATCTGCGACATCGAAACGTCAAGCGTGCTGTATATCGAAGGGTATGGCGCCGCGAGCTGTCAATACGAACACGGGTTTATGATGTAACGAGCTGACGTAGGACAAATCAGGCAGACTCGGAGGCAAGTAGAAAGAATGCGAACCGCATTTACGCTTGTGCAGCAAGTTGTGCTTTTCCGGAACAAAATTCAGACAGCAACCGCACCACCCGTCCCGTCCATGCAGCGATGCCAATGCCAACGGTGTCCGACCGACATAGTCCTTGAAGTTAACATCCGCATTGTGCTCAAGCAGCACTGTAACGATGTCGATGTGCCCACAAAATGCTGCCCAATTCAGCACAACATTGTGGTCGTCTTCCCGTGAATTCACATCTGCACCATGGTCGAGGAAGTATTGAGCGATGTCACGATGCCCCGGCTGAGATGCAAATAGTAATGGCGTTTTGTTCAAATAGCCTCGAACATAGACATCCACACCGTGTCGAAGTAGTCTCTATCATCACTCGCGTGTCTCGTCCAGAGACTCAGGGTGTTCGTTTAGTGTTCGGCGGGCGCTTTGCGGAAGACATTGTCGTAAAGTAACCCGTCTTCTAATGCTACCTCTCACTTTCCAGTGGCCCCTACAAGTAGATTAGAGACACCACTGTCAGAAATAATAAGGTTGATTACGGGCGCTTCTCATCGTCCGTGTTGTTTGTCGATTGTTAGACTACTGTTTCTTTTCCTTCTAACCGATGTACGCGCGTTCAGGATCAAGTCCCGAATAGCCCTAGACGTACCATTTACGATGGTGTGCGTGAGCTTCAGGCTCTTTGCAGGCGCCAAACGGGTCTCCTCTTGCACCAACTGGTCCTCTCCTTCACGGCCTTCTTTCCGACAAGCATCTTCAGATATCTTTCTGAAGATAGATTAGCCGAAAAGATGAGCCTTGGACCGAATGAGACCCGCTACCACATGGGGTCGCCCACTCGTGGAGCTGCGTTTCAACAAACTGAACGTCATACGTCACCATGGCTTCGAGTGACTATCTCAGTCGCTCACGATCGAGGTCGACAGCAGCACAGGCAGTCCGCGAAGATCCTTCTGCCCACCAGACCTAGCATGTGAAGGGATGTGGCCCGGTACAGACACAGACAAAGTATCGCGGATAATAGAAAGATAGATTAAGATGATGACATTTTCTCAATCCAGATCATCGTGCTCGACTACATACTGCGCGCCGAGAAAATCCCGCCAGGTCACTTCGAGACATTCGATATTTGCCCACAGGATGCGGCCAAGCTTCCGGATATCGTCGACGTGTTGCCGTCTCGCGTCAGGGACAGCGGGCAACGTGAGCAAGTAGCGCTTGAATCGATCCAGCACACGGTCGACAAGTGCCTCCGTCGGGCGGAAGGCGAAGAGCGCTCGATGGGCACACTGATGCGCCGTCGCTTTGCGCATGGAAAAATACCAGAGCCGCCTGACCGCAGCGCGGAATGGGGTCACGCCGCACGTCTCAGAGCGATTCACCCCTGGAGGAAGGGAAAGGGGCGCGTTAGACAAGGGGTACACGGTACACACACACACACTCGGGGACGACGAAAAACGCACGCCAAAAGCTGGTCAAGGCCTCCGTCTCCGATTCTGTGAGACCGTACTCGCGGATGTTGGGGACGCGGCTTTCCCAGCGCGGGGGACCCAAGGCAGAGCGCATCAGTTCGGACACGGCATACCTTTGCATGGGCATTGTGATGGCACGAAAAATGTGAGGTGCAAAAATGTGTGTTTCGTGGAGATGCAACATTAGTGCCTAGCCCAGTTAAAAAGCTCACGAGCCACAAATTACAGGCGCAGACACATTCAAGAACAACGACCAGTGCAGGCGGGACGTGGTGCCACCAACCGCGGATGGGAGGGGTGGCAACATGATGGCAATGACAATAGACGAAAGTGTGGCGCAGGTCCCTTCACCTAAGTGACTCTCACATATGCTGTACTCGAGCACAATCCTCGCGCGCAACGCGTCGTCCATCCTTTCTCGTTTATCACGTCTGCCCGCTGAGCTCGGAGCCCATCCGCTCCTCTTCACGCTTTCCGCCAACGCACCTCCCGCGTCGCTCTCGCCGCTCGTCTCCGCGCTCTCCTCCCTCTCCTCGTCCGGCAGCGTTGGCTGTCTCTCCGCTGCCGCGCATCCCGGTGCGCCCATCGCGTGCTCGTTGGCGTTCTTTCACAAGGAGGACGCCACGCCGTTCTACAGCGACATACCCGGGCGGCCAGAGACGCAGGTCGGGAGGTGGCATGCAATGCGGAAGAAGGGCGAGGAAGAGTCCTTGTTAGGGAGTGAACCGTTGTTGGAAGAAGGAGAGAACGTGGATTGGGAGAGAATCTGGAGTCGTGGTAGCCTTGCAGGCGACGACGCGTTGCCCTCGTCGCTGAGGGGACTCAGGTAGGTGCGGTTTTCTCTAGCTCTGCCTCACACGTAAACGTGAATTTCTTTTTGATTCAGACAGGCGGACGTGCACACAATCATCACCCTGACAGACAATGCTCCTCAAGGTCTCAATCAGGCCATGTCGTCGTCGTTCGCCCATGCGACCAAGGTTGGTCTCCGTTTTGGTGGAAGCCCTCTAACTGATATGTATTGAAGCTAGGTCTCTTCGCGTCTTCTACTCCCTTCGTGACGGGGCGTCCATATACGCTCATCTTCAATGACTCGGTAAAATCCTCCGGCGCTGTTGGTTTGGCTCTCTCTGGCGGTCCTCGACCGGTCTTGCAAACGGCCTTCCCAGGCCTCCGCGCCATAACCGCGCCACTTACAGTCACTCAGTACGTCGTCCCCCCTTCATCATCGGTTTCCCCCTAAAAAAAAAAAAAAACGAAATGCAGATCAGAGGGTAACCTGGTCAACGAGCTGGATAACGCAAACCCGACCGCCCTGCTCATTTCCGCTATCGAGAAGAGCGCGATCGCGGGCGATGCGGCCAAGGACGACGAGTTCTACCTGGGTGTGCTGCGAGATGGCGAGCTCTGGCAATTGCACCATATCATGGCAGGCGGGCCCTCGCGCGGGACAATGGCGCTCGAGACGGAGACGGCTCCGGGGAGGGCACGTCCGTTCAGGTAAGCCCGTCGCTATTCGGTTTTGTGGCGTTTCGGGACCAACACACGCCATTCACTAGCTCTTCCACCGTCCTTCGCCAGCCGACGCAGTCCTGCCCGGTCATGCAAAGAATACTCTCGCGTTTGTCGCCTCGCCCCAGATCGGCGACGACGTGGCGGCGCTTGTGGAGGGTAAGAGGGAGGAGACGAGGACGGTGTTGTAACAGTCCTTGAGGACACATTTGTGGCCGCAAGCGAGAATGGATTCATGCTGAGACGCGGAGGCGAGGTGACGTGGACGTGCATCGCACCCGGTGCTCAGGTGCACTTGACTTGGTGAGCTTGGTAGCCGTCGATTGGCCCATTGCGGGGGTGTGAGATGCTCCATATTCCTTCACGACCAAAATTGGCATCATATATCATTTTCCAACTCGCACCAGCGATCAGATCGACAACGCCTATGATGCTCGCCACTAGGGCGGCGTGGTATTGCTACAGGAGAGTGGAGACTACGTAGAGTATGGTGTAAAGACGATGGATATCCTAGCTATCTTTGGAAGTGGGGGGATTTCTGGATCGAACTTGGAGGTTGTGCTGGGAGTCCATCTAGATAGTATTTTGGTTTAGAGTGACACTAGGAGCAGCTGTCACTACCAGCTAGTGACCGAAGCCGAAGTCTCATCGCGTCGCACGTAAAGCCAACCTCACGATGTGCATTTCCGCCCAAGTAAGTGCGGCAGTCCGGTCTCAAGATAAGATCATGCCCGCACGGAATATACTGGCTTCTTGACAACATGTCCAAAGAAACAAAGGTGGGACAACGATCCGCGATGCGGGGTGCTTGTTTGTCACATCGAAAACTCCGATTTTATACAAGATACGTACTGCCGATGCCTTTATTTTCACAATTTGGCCAATTTTTGAAATCCCCAACAAATTTCAGTACAGTAGGAGAGAACAGTATGTAGTAAGAAAATATGGGTAGCAGCGGAGGTGGGTGGAGAAGCTTGGAGGGCGGCACCGCCCCACCTCCTCTCAAAGATCGAGACGAGGACCTGCGCGACCGGGCCCTCCTCCGTCGGGCAAAGGCAAAGGCACAGCATCTAGCTGCGCTGCAGGGCTGGCTAAGATCACGCATGCCGTTGTAAACGAATTTGTATCGGAAAGGAGAACAAAAAGAAGCAAACGTACTTGGGACGATGATGGGACAGGCGGGGGATGCTCGCGGCGTGGGTACAAGACATTCATCTTACTCTTCCACGAGTTTACCGAGGTGGCAGAGTAAGATAACGACGTGGTCGAGGAACGCACAGAGGCTGGTGGCGAGGGCCCCGTGTTCGCAGTGTGGTATGACTGGAGTGAGAGTGATGAATCTGCCCGCCCGTCCTGTACCCCTTTAAAGGGTTTACCCGGCCGCCCCATGGATGATCTGTGACTGATCAGAGAAAGAGAATAGAACTATCGCATATAAGTGCACTCCACTGTATATAGTGATACGGTACGCACCTAACGCGTGCTTGGTACGTTTGTTACCGTCTGACTGCAACACACGGTGGGGGGAAGGACAAAGGAACGTTGGTGCGTGGATAGGGAGACAACCCCAATGTGGCTCTGTTGGTTTGTTTGGTTCTTATCGGTGATGGTATCATGCATGATGAGCTTGGCACTACAATACACGGGGCCGTCATGACCACTTACACGTTTTCGACCCCCCTTCTGCTCCCTCTTTCACCATGTTGTAGACACGTGTACGTGGGACTATAGGTCGCTCACTACCTTCGTTTCTCAAGGCCGTGAGCCCAGAGTTGTTTGAGTCCAAATCAGGCGCCCGTGCGTGTACCAGCGTTTTTTGGATGACTTTCCCACGGACCCTGCGCTGAAGGTCCCAGGAAGGCCAACCTCCTTGCCAACGTCACTGCAATTTTGGTTTGGATGGGTCTTCCCCCGAGTCGGGTAGATCACGCGGTCCGACTGTCCCATCTCAAACACGATCATGCCTGCATATACCTTGCACTTTTATGCACGTAACAGCTACAACATTCACAACATGTCAAGAAAACAAGAAAGATCTGCCCAGGCAGCGAGATGTCGATATGGGTATATGATGATGGAGACAGTGAATGATGGATGCACAGGCGAGGTGAGATGGGACGGCAATTGCGATGGGGGTACCAAAGTGGGGGTGGGGTGGGAGCAGGACAAAGGAAGGAGACGCGGTATATAGGATCACCACGCGAGATGAGATTTGCATAGCATATGATGTCTTGTTGATATATACCCAGAGTAAGGTAGGTATTCACTACTGTATATATATATGAAGGAGCGACGTTGGGGATGAACGATTGACAGAGGGGAGCGGGTTACTGGACCAGCACCAAGAAACACGTATACACATAGCGCGGCGGTAGGGGAAAAAAATTATGGGAAAACAAAAAAAAAAGTCAAACTCACAGTCCCCGGGCCCAAGATGAGAAGAATACGGAGGTTGGTGAGAGCGGCATTGTCTCACGCAAAGATCGAGACGAGGACGATAAACGGAACGTATGTGAACAGCGAGACAGCGGCCATGACGCGACAGCGAAACCGCCAAGACCGTGCATCTGGACACGTTTGAGGCCCTAAGGACGCATAAAAAGAAGAGAAAAAAAAAACGCACCAAACTCGATCTGTGGGTCGTCCAGCGGCACCGCCTTCTCCGTGTCCGTCCCGCCGACGACCCGCGTCTTTGGCACGCGCCAGACGGCGCCGACCCACCAGAGCGGAAAGAGCACGAGCGCGATGTAGAACAGCCAGGCCTGCACGGGCGAGCCCTCCTCCTCCGTCGTGCGAAAGCGTAGCGTCCACCCCGTCTCCATGTGCCGCGGGGGCCGCCGCGGATCGCGCATGTGGTACGCGGAGGAGCGGCCGATCGACGGCGCGTGCGGCGTCACGAGCGCGCTGATGGGGATCGAGCGCTGCGAGATCGAGCGGCGCCGCTCGCGCTCGGACGCGGATTCTGGTGGTCCTGCGCCTGTGCTGCCGGCGGGTGCTGAACGTGTGGAGGAGGGAGCGCGCGCTAGGCGAGAGGAGGTGCGTGATGAGTATGTGCCGGTGTTGTGCGCGTTTGAGGGCGTGGGCGTTGGCGATGGGCCCGATAGACGCGCGCGTTTGTTGTGGTACGAGGAGGGTGCGAGAGAGTTGGCGTGTTCGCGCGGAGAAGCTGTGCGGCACGGTGCGTTAGAAGGGGAGGGAGGATCATGACGTAATACAAGGAAGGAGAAAAAAAAAAACGTGGGGCACACCTGGCACGACAAACGTGGCTTTTTTGGGATCGGGCGGCGTCGTGTCCACGTCTTCAGCCTTCCGTTTTCCCTTGGCTATTTCTGAGCGTCCAGGCGAGGATATAGGCGTCCGCGGCGCAGCTCCATCGGACGCGGTGGCAGCCGCAACGAGGGAGAGGGAGGGCATGTGAGCAGAGGCGCCTCCATTCGATGATGAAGAAGACGCGATCGGGGGCCTGGCGCTCGACTTGAGGGAGCTCCTCAGGGGCTTACGGTCGTGCACACGGGGTACATCTTGCTGCATGGGGACTACGTTACCGATTATAGATATGTGGGGGTCGTATAAGTTAGAGGCTATGGGTACGGGGTCGTGATGGTCTCGAGGGCCAACTGCTGGAGCTGACTTTGAGGAAGAAGAGGACGATGAAGGGGGAGACGTGGGGATGAATGAAGAAGGAACGGGCAAGATTGGGACGCAAGCGAGCGATGATAGAGTACCCGTGGGAACAGGAACTATCTCGCTCTGCCCCTTGTTCTCGTCGTCATCCCCGGCCCGGGCCAGCACATCACCACGCTCACCCTTGCCCTCTTCCGTGTCCAATCTCGACTTGAAAATATGCTGTACCCGAGGAAGACTTCGATACGGCCGAAGCGACTTCCCAAACGTAAGCCGGCCAGGTGTGATCTCCCCACTGTTTTTCGTCCTTGCTCTCAGCGCACGCGGCGGGTACGTCGCCGTCGTGCCACGGGAGCGCAGCACAGGATGTTCCAGGGTTGGCAACGGTGGTACGATGCTGGCCTCTGGACCCGGGTGCTCGAGCGTATGTGCAGGCGAAGAGTCAGGCGCGGGCTCGCGTGAGCCCAATGTCGAACCGCGTTTGTGCGCACGGCGGTCCGACGAGGACTGGTAGCTTGGGCGCGGCGTGTTATTGTTGTTCTCGTGCGGCGAGGACTGCGTGCTCCTGTTAGAAGACGGGCGCGACGACAGCCGCGAGTTGGTGCGGCGGGTGCGCCACGCGGACGGCGAAGGGGATATCTGCGCCGCGCCGAACTCGTTCAGCGACGGTGGAGGGGCCCGCCGGCGGCCGAACGTCGACCAGTCTCCGAGGCGCTCGATGAAGCCTCGCCCCCCGTGTGGGGCGCTGTTGCCGGAGGAGCTGCTCGACCGACTGACTTTCGGCGAGTCAGGCTCGCCTTTGGCCGTCGGCGTCGCTTGTGATACACTCGGCTCGGCTGGACCCAATATTGGCGTGGGTGGATTGCTGGAGCTGGGTGGCCCCCGACGCACGGGTGGTGGGAGACCGCGGCGGATGGAGGACGGTTCCGTGGCAAGTTCGTTCGTTAAGAGATCAAGGTCTCGGTATATCTTTCGTGTGACGGGTGCGGGACCTTGTACTGGCATTGGGGACTCGTTCGTGGGCCGCCCTTCTTCGTCTGCTTGTTCGTCGTGCGCGGGTGTCGTGATTGTCGTTGCTGTCGTGGGTGCGGGATGCGTTGACTGGGCTGAACGGGGGGAAGTCGGGCTCACCGCGCGGGTTCGCAGACGTGATAAGATGGACTGCATTGTCTCCTTTTCCTATCGCTGCCTCCTGCAAATCCGTGTGGGGTGTGCGCCGATTAGATTTCCCAGGGCAGATCTCCGCATCGAGTGATGGGCACGTACCAGTGATCCTCACGAGTTCGCGAGCGTTTTGCGGGTACCACGGTCGACGCCAAGGGATGCGCGGCGGTGTTGGCAGTGGGCCTCTTGGGGCCTCTAAATGGCCTGATGTTATTGAGGCCCGTCGGTCACCGACTTTTTTGAACAATCCGCTGTGAGACACAAACCAGCCGCTTTTGGAACAAACGGAACAAGGCGGTCCGTTTTCCCGCTGATACGTACTCGGTCTTTGGTCTTGCCTTGGGTCTTGCACCAAACGGCGGAGATGGGCCCTTTGAGTCCAACTTATGAAGACTCTTCTACTCTGCACAGGCTTCAAGGAAAATTCCGTCTCATTTCCCGTGACACGGTACAGACTAGGCGATTTCTTATCACGGTTATACCGGGCTTGCGACCCCGGCGTCTTTTGGCGCTGGGCGCCACTAGAAGGACATTAATTATGGCGCAAACGTCAAGTAAATTGACACGCCAACAAATGATTGCAGTCGCCATTTGTCTGCCGATTACGTGTCGTTCATATCGCCTGGTCCCGTCGATTCTTCTTTCCGATAACGACCGCTATATTTCACTTGATAAACTTATAGAAGTTCGAGCCTGAGCTCGTCGACGCAGAGGTCCAGACAAAAGAGGCGCCGCCGCCGTATTACTGTAGGATATGCCATGGCGCTTCCTCTGCTACTCTGCTTGATGGCCGGCGTGGCAACCCCGCTTTGCAGTAGGTACCAGGTCCGGACCGAGGAAAGGCTTAATGCGAGCACTCCTTAAACGGATCACCTCCTGAGCTCGGGTTTGAGCTCGAGCGCCCGGACGGACTTCGCACGCGCTTATAGGAGATCTAGGACTCAGGTCACTCATCGCACTACAAACTGGCAAGCAAAATGACACCTGTCCTCCCTATCAATCACGGCGGTCCCTCCAATAGGCCGAGTCGATGGTAAGTAGGAATATGTGGTACTGCAGCAACGAATTCAAATTCCTTCAGACGCAAAACATGAATTTACATTAGAGCCGTCATCGGCCGGGACCACGAGCAACCTCTGCAGAGGCATCGGCATTAGCACTAGCGTCGGACCAAGAAGGCGAAGAGCGAGTGGACAGGCAACACCAGCTCGGCGTACCGGTCGAACGAGTGGGAGACGGCCCTGCGCTGCTACACAGAAAGGCGGATGGCATTGCTTTTGATACAGGAACCAGAATGGGCAGGAGTATTGACTACCTGTGCTTCTAATCGTGACTAGTGGTCATTGCGGCGCTCGTCCGATGTCATGGTGTCGACTTGCAAACCGAGAGACACCGCAGTTATTGAAAATTCTGTTCATCTATCACTTTATTAAAGGCCGAAGTCCAATTGTTCCATCTAAAAAGCGAGAACACATCAGTGACAATGAAGCCGATAAGAGCAAGTTTAGAATTACTTTCACCTCGCGTAGCATCTGATCGTGCATCGGTCGCGAGACCCAATGAGTTTGGTTGATTGCAGGCGGCATCCTTGACGGCATCAGAAACTGCATCAAATCGTGCGTGACAGTGACGTTACATCACACTGTCACGGAGAGCGTATAGCGGTCAACTTTGGACGAGCTCGGCTCACAGACTTTCATCAACGCCCGACTCTGACCCAACGCGTTTGCCCACAATGGACCGCCTCGAGTCTCTTGGAAATACGCTCTCCAACATTACCCTCTATGACATCAAATCGATGTACAACCAGGTGCGTTGGACCTCGGCAGACCGCGTCGGGGTTCAGGGCAGCGAACTCATGTGTGCTTTGGTCCAGGCCAAGAACGTCGTACTCAATGTCAGTGAGATGGAGGCCAAGGTCCGCGAGGCGACCAATGACGACCCTTGGTGCGTTTTCTTTGTTCAGTTGTGAGCGATAATATTAACTTTCTCGGTAACCAAGGGGTGCGAGCTCGACCTTGATGCTGGAAATCGCCCAGGGGTGTGTGTGCTTTTAATGGTGCTTCATGGGAGCGTTGACCCGACATGAAATTACCAGGACATTCAATTTGTAAGTGGTGAAGAGAAAGAACGAAGCAGGTGGCTCATGAGCTACCGCGTAGCCAACAGTTCAATGAGATCATGCCTTGCATCTACTCTCAATTTATGGAGAAGGAAGCCCGTCAGTGGCGGCAAATCTACAAGGCAAGTCATTGGTCTGACGTTCCTCGGTTCTTTCGCTTACCTGTCTCAGGCCTTGCAACTACTCGAGTATCTGGTGAAACATGGTTCTGAACGCGTCGTCGACGATGCTCGTTCGCACCTCTCCACCCTCAAAATGCTACGTAGCTTCCACTACATCGACGAAAAGGGCAAGGATCAGGGCCTGAATGGTAGCGTCTCTCGCCTCCGGGTATTTCGTCTGTTCAACAAAAAAAAAACTCACGCATCCGTTCTGTAGTGCGGAATCGCTCAAGAGAGCTCGTAGAGCTCCTTGCTGATGTCGACAAAATCCGCCGAGAGCGTAAAGAAGCCAAGGCAAACCGGACCAAGTACGTTGGTACCGGAAACGACGGACTGTCCTTTAGTTCGGGCAGTGGTCGATACGGAGGGTTCGGAAACGACTCTTTCGGTGGTGGTGGCAGTTACAGTGGTGACTATGGTACCAACGCGAGCGGTTTTGAACGCGGTGGGTTTCTGTGTTCTCGTGGCGGGGTCCTCGGCCTCACCTTAAGCGCAGAATATTCGAGTGGGAGCGGCACCGGATTTCGGGATAGCACACCGCGGAGATCCGACTTTGAGGAGTACGATGCAGGCGAATATGAAACGACGCCCCGCCGTGCGAACTCCTCTAGCGCGAATACAGCCACGAACCAAACTACGTCGACCCGTACGACGACGGCGCAATCCAAGGCCGCGAGCAAGGCGCCAGAGCCAGCGCCGGCACCTGTTGTAAATTTGCTCGACTTTGATGATGACAACACTGCTCCGAGCGCAAATGCATCATCCGTGGCTGTGAATAAGGCGTTGCCCGCACTCGCGCCACTAGTGGGTACCGATAACGGTGCGCCACTGTTTCAAGTTGTCAAAATTAACTTATCACTCACACATCTCACGTGCATGTGACAGCTGGGGCCGAGGACGATTTCGCGGATTTCCAGGCCGCCCCACCCTCGGCCCCCGCCTCTACCACGACTACCGCACCACCCCCGGCACCGGCCGCTGTAGCTAAACCAAGCCTCATGGACCTCCTGTCGTCCACCGCGGCTGCTCCATCACCTGCCACTTACCGACCTACGACGCAGACCCAACCACTTGGCGCATTCAACACGGTACTCACGCCTTCCTCGCAAGTGCGTCCCAACTCGACTCCAGTCACGGCACCCCCATCGTACGTGGCGACGTCCGCGGCGCGTTCAGCCGTGACGTCACCTGTGAGTGCTGGCTCCACTTCCTTGGCTGGTAAATCTGCTGCCAAGTCGGGCACTGGAGGGTTTGACGACTTGTGGTCGATGTCCCTCGGCTCGGCTGCCACGAGTAAGTCCTCGGCGCCAGCTGGCGCTGGCAAGAGTATACGGGACCTGGCGAAGGAAAAGGCACAGGCTGGGATATGGGGTGCGCAGAGCCAGGGCCAGGGCCAGGTGCGACCTCCGGCGATGGGTGGGCTTGGATCATTCACGACGAATGCAACGGCGGGGAGCGGAGTTGGCGGTACACCTGCTGGAGCTGATGATTTACTTTTGTGAGCAGCGACGTATGGATAGTAGCTTCTTATAGTTTCAATAGGCTGTACAACCTGATGCACCCGGTGATGAAGGAAGTGTACGTGATGGACTTTGCGGTTCCACGTCATGCCTGCTTCTTCGCATATCCCCCATGTGCTCGCTAGTCAGCCGACATTGCGTCCCTTATGACTGACTTATCTGACCCGCGGCGTTAACCCATCGTGCATCGCATGGTTCCATTATGATATAAGAACGCTGCAGCACTGAGTTCGACACACCTAACGATACCCCGGGAAGACACAGTCTCCAATGGCGTCTTTTCTCCGCTCCGTCACTGTGCTTCTCTGCGCCGTGCTTCTCCTCTCAGAATCAGCACAGGCGCTCTGGCCCAAGCCGCGCGACCTCAAGACCGGCTCCAGCGCTCTGCGCCTCAGTCCCTCCTTCGCCATCCGCGTAGCAATCCCCAACGCCCCAAAAGACCTCCTCGCCGCCGCGGACCGCACCCACGCCCTCCTCTACAGCGACAAGCTTGGCCGCCTCGTAGTCGGGCGCGGCGCGGATGACCTCCCCACCGTCCAGCGCGCGAAGGCACTCTCCGGACTCACGCTCCGCCTCGGAAGGACCTCGGGTACACCCCGGCCCATCGCGACGGAGGCGACGCTCCCGCTCGGAAGCAGAGACGAGGCGTACAGCCTCGTCGTACCAGCTGACGGCAGCGCCGCGGTGCTCAGCGCCAACTCGACCCTTGGCCTGTTCCGTGGCCTCACGACGTTTGCGCAGCTGTGGTATACCGCGAGCGGGAAGGTGTATACGCTCAGCGCGCCAGTGGCCATCCAGGACTCGCCTGCTTATGTGCGTCCGCAACGCGCCGTTCGTTTTTGGCTGGCATGTTGATTTTTTTTTTTTTTTGTTCCTAGCCGTATCGTGGGTTCATGCTCGACACGGCGCGGAACTAGTACGTGATGCGCGCCCATTTTAGGCTTGTGACTGACGATCATCTATCTCAGCTTCCCGGTGTCAGACATCAAACACACCCTCGATGCGTTGTCTTGGGTCCACGTGCGTCTATGGCTCCCCCATTCTCCAAAAAGCCTCTGACGCCACATAACTTCCCAGATCAACACGTTCCACTGGCACGTCGTCGACAGCCAGAGCTTCCCTCTCGTCGTTCCTGGCTTCACTAACATCTCTCAAAAAGGCGCGTACAGCGCATCCGCAGTCTATACCCCCAGTGATGTCGCGGGCATTGTATCATACGCTGGCGCGGTGCGCGCTCCACTATCTCATGTTGGTTCTAAAACTCATCAGCACCAAATTAGCGCGGGATCGACGTTCTTGTCGTACGTAACCTTTCCAACTGCGAGTTTTGCAGCGGGCTGAATAGATCGTCCCGCAGGAAATCGACACGCCCGGACATACCTCTGCTATCTCCAAGGCACACCCCGAACACATCGCGTGTGCCGGGGCGACGCCGTGGGCCACCTACGCGAACGAACCGCCTGCGGGACAGCTGCGTCTCGCATCCCCCGCGACGGTCAACTTCACCGTTAGCCTGCTGAGCGCAGTCGCGAAGCTGTTCCCCTCGACGCTGTTCAGCACAGGCGGCGACGAGATCAACGCGCGGTGCTATACAGACGACGCGCAGACGCAGCAGGAGCTCGGTGGAAGGACGGTCGCGCAGGCGCTTGATACGTTCACGCAGGCGACGCATGGCGCGCTGAGGAGACTTGGGAAGACTCCCGTCGTATGGGAGGGTGGGTGATATGCGTCCGCCCTGTGTGTCGTGCGATGACGTGTAAGCGCAGAGATGGTGCTTAGCTTTAATCTGACGCTCTCTAACGATACAATCGCGCTGTGAGGTCATCATCCCTGCTCTTTCACCTCGTTCGCTGATGCCCTCGCTTTTTAGGGTGTGGATCTCGTCCGACGACGCTGCTGCCGTTGCAGCCAAGGGGTTCCGCTTTATACACGCGGCGTCCAATTCATTCTACCTGGTCCGTCGTCGTCCATTCCTTTCCAGTGCAGACCCTGATGGGCGTGAATAGGACTGCGGGGCCGGTGGATGGGTGGGCAACAACCCCGGAGGCAACAGCTGGTGCGAGCCTTACAAGACCTGGCAGAACGTGCGTCACCTCCCTCTCTATTGACCTTTCAACGACAAACCTCGCATCGCACAGGCCTACACCTTCGACCCGCTCGCGAACCTGACAGCCGCGCAAGCGCCGCTCGTGCTCGGCGGGCAGCAGCTGCTCTGGACAGAGCAGTCCGGCCCGCAGAATCTTGACTCGATCGTCTGGCCCCGCGCAGCCGCGTCCGCTGAGGTCTTCTGGAGCGGCGCTGGTGGTAATGTAAGTGCCGCGCTGCCACGCCTGCATGAGCTTGGGTACCGCTTCAGGAAGCGTGGGGTACAAGCGATCTCGCTGCAGCCCGAGTGGTGCGCGCTGCGCCCGTTTGCATGTGACTTGACGGCGTAGCGGGGACGCGCAAACGGGCCGGCTGGAAGTAGGTTGAATTACAGACTCGAGGGCTGTTGGCCTTGGGTTTGAGTGCGGGGGTTTTTTTTTTTATTGAAGACGGCAGGACGCTTGGACTTGTTAGTTTCGTGTAGAACCGGGTGATCGCGGTGTGCTCTCGAATTGATCAAATTAGGGCCCAGATAATATGAGAAATGAATACGAATATCTTTCCCACCAATTCAAACAGCAAGCCCGAATGTGCAGAATACTGAGCGTGAGTCGTCAGCGTCAAGTTCTCGACGCGCGTTTGCATCGAGCGAGGCATTCCACTACTGCCAGTGTAATGTCAACTCCTCTGCAACAGCAACTAGTTACATTTTTTGGCTCGACGAGTGTGGAAATTGTTGAGGAAGGCCACACGATAGATATCACGACGCTGAGCGCTCAGTCTAAGGGGCGCTACTGCAGTGAACTCAACGCCATTGGCACCAGCTGTGACAATGGTCCGGTCGCCCTGTAGCGCCAGACTTCCGAGTCTGCGATGCGCTCAAAGACTGGCTAGTCAGGGTTCGACAGCACAGGTGAGTGTTCAGTACAGTAGATCGTTCAGCTATCAGATCAACAGGCTGTGCAGCGTCTATTTATTCCTATCGAGGCTAACGCGTTAACGCCTGTCAATTGGGCTTGAAAACCTTGAACCGATACCGTATCAGTTCATCGACGAGGCTGTGCACATCCAACTATACCTCCAGTCTGCCCATCATCCTCTTTTCGTGAACCAGTTCCTTGTTAATAGCCCCATGTCGACTCCCCCTACATCCGCTTCAAGTTCCCATTTCAGTTTTCAATCCATCTTTCTCGCTTCCCTCAGAGCGTATGAGAAGCAGACCAAAAAAGACCTTCTCTCTCATCCGCTTGCTGCCCGATTGAACAGCTGCGACTCTCCTGCCGCCATTCTGACCGTCCTTCAAGACCAAGTCCAGGACTTTGAACAATCTCGGAGTGTCGATGAGCGGTTGACAAAGTGGCTCGATCCGACTATCAATGTGCTTTACGCGTTTTCTGCGACGCTGGGGGAGGGCGTCGGCCTGGTAAGTGTTAATAAATAGGCTCGAGTAACATCTGTGCGCTGACAATTATCCTCCAGGTGTTCTCGCCTGCGAAAGTAATTTTCGCTGGTGCCGGTGTTCTCCTTTTAGTGAGCACGTTTCTTGACCCGATCGCCATCACAGCGCACCGTTCTGATATCTTGGAATCTCAGGCGGCGAAAGATGTCAGAGAGGGCCAAGATGTGCTCGTAGATGTCTTTGAACGTATGGAGAACTTCTTCAAACGACTCGAGACGTACACGGAGGTACCACCGACAGCGGGAATGTCGGACATAATCGTGAAGATAATGGTTGAAGTGCTCGGTATTCTCGCGATTTCGACGAAGGAAATTAAGCAAGGACGAACAAGTACGTAGGTGTGGCTGGTGGTCCAGAGATATCATTTTCTGATATTTTCTCAGAGAGGTATCTGAAGAAGCTGGCCGGGAGGACAGAACTCGAGGATGCGCTGAAGCGGCTTGATAAATTGACACAGGAAGAGGCTCGGATGGCAGCTGCACAACTTCTGAAGATCGCGCACAACGTCGAGAACAAAATTACGCAGGTTATTGGCAGTAGCCAGCGACAGGAGCTCCGAAGATGGGTATCTCCACCGGATCCGTCCACAAATCACAACATCGCGTGCGATGCCTCTCACAAGCAAACTGCAGACTGGTTCTTTGAAGGAAATAAAATTAAGGAATGGAAGTCCACAGGTTCCCTATTGTGGATCCACGGCAAACGTACGCTATTTCTTTCTCCTACACCGAAGCGTTTCCTTATCGTGCTGTCTTTTCGTAGCGGGAGCTGGCAAGAGCATACTATGGTTCGTTGTCCCCGAACTAGTTTTAAATTTCGAATTAACTCACTTTCGCCCAGCTCGTCGATCATCCAAGATGCCTTTGTCCTGAGCGAAGCCGGACTAATATCTGTTGCATACTTCTACTTCGATTTCCGGGACACCGACAAGCAATCTCGACACGATCTTCTCCTCTCTCTTGTCAGCCAGCTCTCGACTCGGTCTGACCCCTGCTGTGAAATCCTTTCCCGCCTTTATGTTACACACGACAATGGCGCGCGCAAACCCAGCGATGACGTTTTGGTGCGATGCTTGAAGGAGATGCTAACGCTGTTGGTGCAAAGCCCAACTTATCTCATTGTCGATGCGCTCGACGAATGTCCCAATACCTCCGGGGTGCCATCCGCCCGCGCACGAGTCATCGAACTCGTAAAAGAATTACTTGGCCTCGGTCTACCGAATCTACGTATTTGTATCACCAGTCGACCCGAGATCGACATCAAGGCTTCCCTTGGGCCACTGGCGTCGCATTTAGTCTCCCTTCATGATGAGATCGGACAAAAGCAGGATATCGCGGATTACATCAAATCTGTTGTATACTCGAAGTCGGATGCGATGATGAGTAGGTGGAGGGAAGACGAGAAGACCCTTGTCATTGAGACGCTCTCAGAGAGAGCCGACGGAATGTAATTATATTATCTACGTCGACGACTGATTACTGATGTTGTCGAATAGGTTCCGTTGGGTTTTCTGTCAGCTCGAGGCTCTCCAGGGCTGTCTACCAGCGAGCGTCCGGCGCACGCTCAAGGAGTTACCCGAGTCACTAGACGAGACGTACGAGCGGATACTGAAGCAAATCAAGAGACCAAGTATCCACCACGCGCATCGTCTGTTACAGTGTCTCACAGTTGCCATCCGGCCGCTTCGCGTGGAGGAACTCGCTGAATTGCTCGCGTATGATTTTGATGCAGCCGAGGAGGGGATCCCGAAGGTTGACCCGAATTGGCGGTGGAAGGACCATGAAGAAGCCGTTCTGTCGACTTGCTCGAGTTTGATCGCCGTCATTGACGACAGTGGTTCCCGAGTAGTGCAATTTTCGCACTTTTCGGTGAAGGAATTCCTGACTTCGGACCGGCTTGCCACTTCAAGTGGAGACGCTGCCCACTATCATATCTCCCTTGTACTCGCACATACTCTCCTTGCACAGGCTTGTCTTGGTACCCTCATATCTTTGGATGGCGAGGGTAGTGGATCTAATTCTGCGATACGTGATGAGAACAGCTTCCCTCTGGCCAGTTATGCTGCTCAACATTGGGTAGCTCATTCCCAGGTCGACAAGGCACTATCACGAGTACAGGGAGGGATGCGACAACTCTTTGACCCAGCCAAGCCGCATTTTGCTGCATGGGTCCGGTTGTATGATGTAGAAGACCGCGAATGGCAACAGGACCTAATAATGGAACCTATGGCGACGCCACTGTACTATGCCGCATTGTGCGGATTCCATGGGCTCATGGAACACCTTCTGATCAAGTACCCCGAGCATGTTAACGCTCTTGGCGGCGGCCGAGGAGCCGCACTACACGCAGCGTCTGCGCGGAATGACGTCAAAATAGCGCAGATCCTCGTTGAGCGCGGTGGCGATGTGAACGTTAGAAGCCTGTGGAAGCAATGGTCACCGCTGCACATTGTGGCAATAGAGGGACATGTTGAAATGGGGCGGTTCCTACTCGATCATGGTGCTGACGTAGATTCTCGTACGGACGACCTTTGGACCCCACTCCATTTCGCCACGCGCAACGGTCTTGTTGGCATTTCTCAGGTGCTACTCGAATACAAGGCGGACGTAGATTCTCGGAGTATCGACGGCCGAGTTCCATTGCACCGAGTATCACAGGGGTGGACTAAAGGTGACCATCCTGCCATTGTGCGGTTGTTACTGGAGCACGGCGCGGATGTGGACGTAAAAGACGACAAAGATGCAACGCCGTTACACTTGGCATCATCCAGAGGGAGAACAGGTATCGTGCGCCTACTACTCGAGCATGGCGCAGACGTGGATGCAAAGGACAAGCAATACATGACTCCGTTACACAAGGCCTCGTCCAGAGGGAGCACAGGGGTGGTGCGCCTGTTGCTCGATCATGGCGCGAATGTAGACGCTGAGGACGAGGGAAGGACCCCATTCCAGGTGGCGTCTTCCAGTGGAAACGAAGATATTTCACAGATGTTGACAGAAAATGGCGCACAGCTACACGAGTAGTAATAGTTACGCTACGAATGGCGGGAGTTTTGTCGATGCCTTCTTCATAATTGAAGCATGATACGGCGTGGGATATGTTCTGCAAAATGCTTATTGCCGACCTTATAAGGACTTATATACTTATACCTTACACGATCCGAACCTCGCATGTCATGCTATCCTAGCGTCTGTCATTGCCTATCTCCCCTTTCTCGTTGGTTCATCTTGAGCCAAAAAAATTAATACCAAGGCTCGGGATCACGCTGCTGTCACGCAACTCTGACCGAGCGATCCCGTTGGAGTGTCTGAGGAATTCACCAGACGGCACCTGGTGTCGGCGGCGGCGGCTCACGCCTGCTTATGTCCATAGATCCAGTCGTCCTACGAACAACTATGGGCTCTCGCATTGGCTGGTCTGAGAGTCTGGCTGCGGTGTTACCGTGAAGCTTTGGGTCGTCTAGCTGTATTCGCTGTGTTGTCGGCGAGTTTCTCGGTGGTTCCATAGTTATTTAGTATAAGTCACGGCGATGCTTGGACTCGGAAGTATGCCAGGCTACTGACGATGAAGTGATTGCTGACATCTGTAACTAAACGCCGATCGCAATAGCTCAGAATTGATTGCAGTGTAAGGTCCACACATGCGCTGCGTGCGCAACACCGCCAAACGGCCACACTCGGCGCGTTCACGACGACTCGGCCACATCGGCCTCGATACCCAGTTCCCGGCTGCTATGTTCGCGTTCGTCCATTGTATTTCGTTTGTGTCTGCGTCTACTGTATTCCTCCTGTATTTCTATTGTCTCACTCTGTGTCCTGTGGCTCATCCCCCATCTTTCTATCTCACCTTGCTTGTCGTTCTCGAAGTATATTGCCCGATTTCAGTGTGAACATCGATCTGCACATCGCACCCGCGCCGATCCCAGCTCAGTGTTCCCGCGCTCTTACTCATCTCATCCCCTTTATCTACGTCTTCCCCTTGGGTCGACACTCTCATACTCGCACTCAACCCTACAACAGCGACGAGTTTGAGGCAGCAGCACGGGAAGGAACCCTGCGGTCTCGCTGAAGAATTAGAGACTGTGACCTCCAATTAGAGTTCGAAATCTCGAATTCAGAGTACCATGGAGGACACTGTGACAGCGCTGGAAGTGGGTCCGGATTCCACTCCGTCGCGATCATGAGATCATGGATATGAGGTTATGCGACGTCTAACTTATAGGTGATAAAGGTGACGAAGCTGTGCACATCCAAACTTACGATGTCTCCACCGTCATCTTTCCGTGAATTAGTTCCCCATCGGCTTCATCATGTCGAGTCTCTCTATAGCCGTTCCTATTTTCAAACCGTCTCCCACACTTCCCTCAGAGCGTATAAGAAACAGACCAAAACGACCTTTTTTCTCATCCACTTGCCGCCCGAATGCACAGCTGCGACTCTCCTTCCACTATTCTGACCGTCTTTCAAGACCAAGTCCAGGTGTTTGAACAATCTCAAAGTGTCGATGAGGTCTATAAGAGGTTGACCAATTGGCCAATTCGACCGTCCACATCCTTTACGCCTTTTCTGCGAACGCTCAGAGAGGGAGTCGGCCTTGGAGCTTGCCTGGGAGTCTCGCGCTGAGACCATCCCTCAGGTGTTCTCGCCTGCGAAAGTAATATTTGCTGGTCCCGTGTCCTCCTGTTACTATAGTAGTGAGTATGGTTCTCAAACCTCCTCCGGACGACTTGTGTGCAGATTTCCAGGCCGCCCCACCGTTGGCCCCCGCTACTGCCACGACCACCGCACCACCCCCGGCACCGACCCCTGCGGCCAAACCAAGCCTCATAGACCTACTGTCGTCAACCGCGGCTGCTCCGTCACATGCCACTTACCGACCTACGACGCAGACCTAACCACTTGGCACATTCGACACGGTGCTCGCCACGTCCCGGCTCGACTCCAGTGGCAGCACCCCCATTGTACGTGGCAATGTCCGTGGCGCATTCAGCCGTGACGTCACCTGTGAGTGCGCTCCACTTCCTTGGCTGGTAAATCTGCTGCCAAGTCGGGCAGCGTATGGTTTGACGGCTTGTGGTCAATGTCCTTCGGCTCGGCCGCCACGGGTAAGTCCTTGGTGCCAGCTGGCGCTGGAAAGAGTATACGGGACCTGGCGAAGGAAAAGGCACAGGCTGGGATATGGGGTGCGCAGAGCCAGGGCCAGGCGCGACCTCCGGCGATGGGCGGGCTTGGATCATTCACGACGAATGCAATGGCGGGGAGCGGAGTTGGCGGTCCACCTGCTGGAGCTGATGATTTACTTTTGTGAGCAGCGACGTATAAATAGTGGCTTCCTATAGTTTCGATGGGCTGTACGACCTCATGCACCCGGTGATGAAGTTACGTGATGGATTTTGCGGTTCCATGTCATGCCTGCTTCTTCGCATATCCCCCATATGACTTGTCTCGGCCGACCCCGTTATGATATAAGAACGCTGCAGCACCGAGCTCGACACCTCCAAAGATACCCCGGGAAGACTGTCTTCAATGGCGTCTTTTCTCCGCTCCATTACTGCGCTTCTCTGCCCCATGCTTCTCCTCTCAGAATCGGCACAGGCGCTCTGGCCCCAGCCGCGCAACCTCAAGACCGGCTCGAGCGCTCTGTGCCTCGGTTCCTCTTTCGCCATTGGCGTAGCAGTCCCAAACGCCCCAAAAGACCTCCTCGCCGCTGCGGACCGCACTCGTGCCCTCATTACCAGTGACGAACTCGGCCGTCTCGTGGTTGGGCGCGGTGCGGACGACCTCGCTGAAGTCCGGCGCGCGAAGGCACTCTCCGGACTCACGCTCCGCCTCGGAAAGACCTCAGGTGCACCCCGGCCCATCGCGACGGAGGCTACGCTCCCGCTCGGCACCAGAGACGAGGCGTATAGCCTCGTCGTGCCAGCTGACGGAAGCGCCGCGATGATCAGCGCCAACTCGACGCTCGGCCTGTTCCGCGGCCTCATGACGTTTGCACAGCTGTGGTATACCGCGAGCGGGACGGTGTATACTCTCAGCGCGCCCGTGACCATACAGGACTCGCCTGCCTACGTGCGTCTGCAACAGGCTGTCCGTTTTTGACAGGAACGCTGATATTTTCTGCTATGCATAGCCATATCGCGGGTTCATGCTAGACACGGCGCGGAACTAGTGCGTGATAAGCGCCCATTTTAGGCTAGCGACTGACGATCATCCTAGCTTTCCCGTATCAGACATCAAACGGACGCTCGACACATTGTCTTGTGTCCATGTACGTCTACTTATCTTGCTTCATCTTCCAAACGGCCCGTGACGCTACACAACTATCTAGATCAACACATTCCACTGGCACGTCATCGACAGCCAGAGCTTCCCTCTCGTCGTCCCTGGCTTTACCGACATATCTCAAAAGGGCGCGTACAGCGCATCCGCGGTTTATACCCCCAATGACGTCGCGAGCATCATATCTTACGCTGGCGCGGTGCATGCCCCACTATCTCATGCTGGTTTTATAACTAATCACCACTAAAATAGCGCGGGATCGATGTTCTCATCGTATGTAGCCTTTCCAACTGCGACTTTTTTGCGACGTGCTGAATAGATGGTCCCGCAGGAGATCGACACGCCCGGACATACCACCGCCATCTCCAAGGCGCACCCTGAACACGTCGCGTGCGCCGAGGCGATGCCGTGGTCCACGTACGCCAACGAGCCGCCCGCAGGACAGCTGCACCTCGCGTCGCCCGCGACAGTCAACTTCACCGTCGGTTTGCTGAGCGCAGTGGCAAAGCTGTTCCCCTCGACGCTGTTCAGTACGGGTGGCGACGAGATCAACGCGCGGTGCTACCAGGATGACGTGCAGACGCAGCAGGAGCTCGGTGGTAGGACGGTCGCGCAGGCGCTTGATATGTTCACGCAGGTGACACATGGCGCACTGAGGAGTCTTGGAAAGACGCCCGTCGTGTGGGAGGGTGGGTGATATGCGTCCGTCCTGTGTGTTGTGCGATGACGCGTCAGCTCAGAGATAGTGCTTAGCTTCAATCTGACGTGTCGAATGATACAATCGCGCTGTGAACCATCGTCCCTGCACCTTCATCTCGTTTGCTAATGCGCTCGCATTTAGGGTGTGGATCTCGTCTGACGACGCTGCTGCCGTTGCAGCCAAGGGATTCCGCTTTATACACGTGGCGTCCAATTCATTCTACCTGGTCCGTCGTCGTCCATTCCTTTCGAGCGCAGAGCCTGATGGGCGTGAATAGGACTGCGGGGCTGGTGAATTGGTGGGAAATGACCCCAGTGGCAATAGCTGGTGCGAGCCTTACAAGACCTGGCAGAACGTGCGTTACCTCCCTCTCTGCTGACCTTTTCATCACAAACCTCGCATCTCACAGGCCTACACCTTCGACCCGCTCGCAAACCTGACAGCCGCGCAAGCGCCACTCGTGCTCGGCGGGCAGCAGCTGCTCTGGACAGAGCAGTCCGGCCCGCAGAATCTCGACTCGATCATCTGGCCCCGCGCAGCCGCGTCCGCCGAGGTCTTCTGCAGCGGCCCTGGTGGTAATGGAAGCACCGCGCTGCCGCGCCTGCATGAGCTTGGGTACCGCTTCAGGAAGCGCGGGGTGCAGACGATCGCGCTGCAGCCCGAGTGGTGCGCGCTGCGCCCATTCGCATGTGACTTGACAGCGTAGCAGGAACGCGCAACTGGCCGGCTGGAAGTAGGTTGAAATGCAGTCGAGGGCTGTTGGCCTTGGGTTTGAGTGCGGGTTTTTTTTATTTATTAAAGACGGCAGGACACTTGGACTTGTTAGTGTCGTGTGGGATCGGGTGATCGTGGTGTGCTCTCAAATTGATCAAAGTAAGGCCTAGATAATATGAGAAACGAATACGACGTTGGACTTTTGTAGTATTTGTGTCATGTCATCAAAGTCGAGCATATCTTTCCCTTCCCACCAATTCAAACAGCAAGCCCGAATGTGCAGAATACTGAGCATGAGCCGTCAGTGTCAAGTTCTCGACGCGCGTTTGCATCGAGCGAGGCATTTCACTACTGCCAGTGTAATGCCAACTCCTCCGCAACAGCAACTAGTTACATTTTTGGCTCGACGAGTGTGGAAATTGTTGAGGAAGGCCACACGATAGATATCACGACGCTGAGCGCTCAGTCTAAGGGGCGCTACTGCAGTGAACTCAACGCCATTGGCACCAGCTGTGACAATGGTCCGGTCGCCCTGTAGCGCCAGACTTCCGAGTCTGCGATGCGCTCAAAGACGGGCTAGTCTGGGTTCGACAGTACAGGTGAGTGTTCAGTACAGTAGATCGTTCAGGTATCAGATCAACAGGCTGTACAGCGTCTATTTATCCCTATCGAGGCTAACGCGTTAAAGCCTGTCAATTGGGCTTGAACCTTGAACCGATACCGTATCAGTTCATCGACGAGGCTGTGCACATCCAACTATACCTCCAGTCTGCCCATCATCCTCTTTTCGTGAACCAGTTCCTCGTTAATAGCCTAATGTCGACTCTCCCTACATCCGCTTCAAGTTCCCATTCGAACTTTCAATCCATCTTGCTCGCTTCCCTCAGAGCGTATGAGAAGCAGACCAAAAAAGACCTTCTCTCTCATCCACTTGCTGCCCGATTGAGCAGCTGCGACTCTCCTGCCGCCATTCTGACCGTCCTTCAAGACCAAGTCCAGGACTTTGAACAATCTCGGAGTGTCGATGAGCGGTTGACAAAGTGGCTCGATCCGACCATCAATGTGCTTTACGCGTTTTCTGCGACGCTGGGGGAGGGCGTCGGCCTGGTTAGTGTTAATAAATAGGCTCGAGTAACATCTGTGGGCTGACAATTATCCTCCAGGTGTTCTCGCCTGCGAAAGTAATTTTCGCTGGTGCCGGTGTTCTCCTTTTAGTGAGCACGTTTCTTGACCCGATCGCCATCACGGCGCACCGTTCTGATATATTGGAATCTCAGGCGGCGAAAGATGTCAGAGAGGGCCAAGATGCGCTCGTAGATGTCTTTGAACGTATGGAGAACTTCTTCAAACGACTCGAGACGTACACGGAGGTACCACCGACAGCGGGAATGTCGGACATAATCGTGAAGATAATGGTTGAAGTGCTCGGTATTCTCGCGATTTCGACGAAGGAAATTAAGCAAGGACGAACAAGTACGTAGATGTGGCTGGTGGTCCAGAGATATCATTTTCTGATATTTTCTCAGAGAGGTATCTGAAGAAGCTGGCCGGAAAGAGGGAACTCGAGGACGCGCTGAGGCGGCTTGATAAATTGACACAGGAAGAGGCGCGGATGGCGGCTGCACAACTTCTGAAGATCGCGCACAACGTCGAGAACAAAGTTACACAAGTTATTGACGGTAGGTGGCTTGCACTCGGCTGGCTGTTGAGACATTCTGAGTCTATATGCCTAGACGGGAAGCACGCCATAGCTATTCTGCAACAAGCAGCGAGCAGCGTAGACAGCGTCAAGTGTTGGTGGTCCCTTTATATTTCCCAGTCCCATTTACTCAGGAGCCTTAAATGATCCCACAGGGACCCAATTGCGACAGGAGCTTCGAAAATGGGTTTCTCCACCAGATCCGTCTACGAATCACAACATCGCATGCGATGCCTCTCACAAGCAAACCGCAAACTGGTTCTTTGAAGGAAGTAAAATTAAGGAATGGAAGTCCACCGGTTCCCTATTGTGGATCCACGGCAAACGTACGTCCTTTCTTCCTCCTACGCCCGGGGATTTTCCTTATGGTGCCGTCTTATCATAGCGGGAGCTGGAAAGAGCATACTATGGTTCGTTGTTCCAAAGCTAGTATTAATCCTAAAATGAATTCACTTTCGCCTAGCTCGTCGATCATCCAAGATGCCTTTGTCCTCAGCGAAGCTGGACTAGCATTTGTTGCATATTTCTACTTCGATTTCCGGGACACAGACAAGCAATCTCGACACGATCTTCTCCTCTCTCTTGTCAGCCAGCTCTCGACTCGGTCTGACCCCTGCTGTGAAATCCTTTCCCGCCTTTATGTTACACACGACAATGGCGCGCGCAAACCCAGCGATGACGTTTTGGTGCGATGCTTGAAGGAGATGCTAGCGCTGTTGGTGCAGAGCCCAACTTATCTCATTGTCGATGCTCTCGACGAATGTCCCAATACCTCCGGGGTCCCATCCGCCCGCGCACGAGTCATCGAACTCGTCAAAGAATTACTTGGCCTCGGTCTACCAAATCTCCGTATTTGTATCACCAGTCGACCCGAGATCGACATCAAGGCATCCCTTGGGCCACTGGCGTCGCATTCGGTCTCCCTTCATGATGAGATCGGGCAGAAACAGGATATCGCGGATTACATTAAATCTGTTGTTTACTCAGATTCGGATACGATGATGAGCAGGTGGAGGGAAGACGAGAAAACCCTTGTTATTGAGACGCTCTCGGAGAGAGCCGACGGAATGTAATTATATTCTCTACTGCGATGACGGGTTACTGATGTCGTCGAATAGGTTTCGTTGGGTTTTTTGTCAGCTCGAGGCGCTGCAGGACTGTCTACCAGCGAGCGTCCGGCGCACACTCAAGGAGTTACCCGAATCCCTGGACGAGACATACGAGCGGATACTGAAGCAAATCAAGAGACCGAGTAGGCACCACGCGCATCGTTTGTTGCAGTGTCTCACAGTTGCCATTCGGCCACTTCGTGTCGAGGAGCTCGCTGAATTGCTCGCGTATGACTTTGATTCGGCCGAAGAAGGGATCCCGAAGGTTGACCCGAATTGGCGGTGGAAGGACCATGAAGAAGCCGTTCTGTCGACTTGCTCGAGTTTGATCGCCGTCATTGACGACAGTGGTTCCCGAGTAGTGCAATTTTCGCACTTTTCGGTGAAGGAATTCCTGACTTCGGACCGGCTTGCCACTTCAAGTGGAGACGCTGCCCACTATCATATTTCCCTTGTACTCGCACATACTCTCCTGGCACAAGCTTGTCTTGGTACCCTCATACCTTTGGATGGCGAGAGTGGTGGATCTAATTCTGCGATGCGTGATGAGAACAGCTTCCCTCTGGCCAGTTATGCTGCTCAACATTGGGTAGCTCATTCCCGGGTCGACAAGGCACTATCACGAGTACAGGGAGGGATGCGACAACTCTTTGACCCAGCCAAGCCGCATTTTGCTGCATGGGTCCGGTTGTATAATGTAGAAGACCGCGAATGGCAACAGGACCCAATAATGGAACCTATGGCGACACCACTGTACTATGCCGCATTGTGCGGATTCCATGGGCTCATGGAACACCTTCTGATCAAGTACCCTGAGCATGTTAACGCTCTTGGCGGCGGCCGCGGAGCCGCACTACACGCAGCGTCTGCGCGGAATGACGTCAAAATAGCGCAGATCCTCGTTGAGCGCGGTGGCGATGTGAACGTTAGAAGCCTGTGGCAGCAATGGTCACCGCTGCACATTGTGGCAACATGGGGACATGTTGAAATGGGGCGGTTCCTACTCGATCATGGTGCTGACGTAGATTCCCGTGGGGAAGACCTTCGGACCCCACTCCATTTTACCGCGTCCAACGGACTTGTTGGCATTTCTCAGGTGCTACTCGAATACAAGGCGGACGTACATTCTCGGAGTAACGATGGCCGAGTTCCATTGCACCGAGCATCAGATTGGTCGACTGGTGACCATCCTGGCGTTGTGCGGCTGTTACTGGAGCACGGCGCGGATGTGGACGTAAAAAACGACGAAGATGCAACGCCGTTACACTTGGCATCATCCAGAGGGAGAACAGATGTGGTGCGCCTACTACTCGAGCATGGCGCAGACGTGGATGCAAAGGACAAGCAATACATGACTCCGTTACACAAGGCCTCGTCCAGAGGGAGCACAGGCGTCGTGCGCCTATTGCTCGATCATGGCGCGAATGTAGACGCTGAGGACAAGGAGGGAAGGACCCCGTTCCAGATGGCATCGGCCAGTGGAAACGAAGATATTGCACAGATGTTGACAGAACATGGGACACAACAATAGTTACGCTACGACTAGCACTGGCTTCACATATTTACGTAATCCAGACGATGCGAATGACCGTCCTCAGGCGGAGGCTATACTTCGTACTGTACTGTACGATCTTTGCGCGTCGCTTATTCTGGCTCTTTTCTTGGAGCGGTTCCGCGTGTGCTTGTGTGGAAGACGATGAGCAAGAATGGAAAACACACGACGCGGACGCTGGATGACGGGAAGGCAACACAACTGCTTTCGGGGATATATGCGATAGTTTCAAGCGGGAACGAGGAGATCATGTAATGTAGCTAGATGCGAGAGTATGGTACGGACTGGCTGCATGGCGAGAGGGCGAAAGCACGAAGCGCTTCTCGATCGAAGATGGGGGAAACTCAGGACCGAGGCGAGGTCGCGACCGGGTGGGCGGGAAAACCACCCGGCGCGACCTGCTGTCTGTCGGGCCGAATCGAGGACCTCATCATCGATCCCTCTTCTATAGGGGGCGTGGCAGGGCGGGCAAAATAAAAGACTTCCCGATTTCAACCGGTTGAAAAAAGGGTGGAGAGGTGGCGGCACGCAAAAGGAAGATGGGCATGTGTCACCCTCTCCGCTCGCTCAAAGACAATGCTCTAAGGTTCTGCTCATTTCTTACTCCGCCTCAGATCGGCTATCTGGACATTCATACACTCTACCATTGGTCGTCGACTAGCCCCCCTTTCTCATTTGCTCATCTCCAGACTGGCTCCGCTGCCCTTCACTTCGGCACTGCACCTCTTCCGCTATCCACGTTGCGGTCTCCAGCGCCTCCAAAGACCTCCTCGCTTCCGTGGAGCACACCCGCTCCCTCGCCCTAAGTGACGAGCACCGCCTCGTAGTTGGGCGTGGCGTGGATAACCTCTCCACCGTCAGAGGCGCTCTCCGGCCTCACGCTCCGTCTCCTCGGAAGCGCCTGGGGCGCCCCTGCCTATCGCGATGGAGGCGAAGCTCCCACCCAGCAGCAGAGACGAGGCGTACGGCCCTGTACAGCTAGGTCGTACCGGTCTCTGACAGTGCTACGATGCTCAGCACTTGGCCTGTTTCGCGGCCCCACGTCGTTCGCATAGCTGTGGTACACTGTGAGGGGGATGGTTTATGCGCTCTGCACGCCCGTAGCTATCCAGCATTCGCCCGCATATGTGCGTCTGTAACGCACCGTTTGTTCTATAGCCAGAATGCTGATATTTTTTCTTCTGCGATGTGCAGCCGTATTGCGGGTTCAGGCTCAGTCCCAACACGGCGCGGAACCGGTACATGACACACGATTTCCCCATCTTGGCTTGTGACTCACGGCCGTCTCAACTTCCCGGTATCACATAAATCGCACGCTTGACACGTTGTGTTGGGTTCAGGTGCGTCTAGTGTCCCCCGCCCTCCTAGAACGCCCTGACGCAACACAACTTCCAAGATCAATGCTTTCCGCTGGTACATCGTTGATAGCCAGGGCTTCCCTCTTGTCATTCCAGGCTTCACCGACGTCGCTCAAAAAGGCGCATACATGGCGTCTGCGGTTTATGCCTCCTTTGACGTCGCGAGCATCGTGTCTTACAGTCGTGATGTGTGGCCCACCATCATTTAATGCAAATTCTATAACTTATATCTACCAAAAACCCTCTTTAGCGCGGAATTGACGTTTTGGTTGTACGTTGCCTTTCCAACTGTGAGGGGTATTCCGGCGTGCTGAATAGCTGGAGATCGACAGGTCCAGACATACCTCTTCCATTTCTGAGGCGCGCAACCCGAACGCATCGCATGTGCCGATGCGATAGCGTGGGTCGCACATGCGAACAAAGCCTACTGCGGGCTAGCTGCGCCTCGTGTCTCCCGCGATAGTCGACTTCATTGTCAGCTTACTGAGCACGGCCACGAAGCTGTTCCAGTCGGCGCTATCCAGCATAGGCAGGGACGAGATCAACGTGCGGTGCTACCAGGACGACGCGTAAACACAGCAGGAGATGGTGCTTGATCTTAATCTTACGCTCTCGAACGGTACAATGGCAGTGAGTCTGACGACGCTGCTGCCGTTGCAGCCAAGGGGTTCCGTTTTAGACACGCGGCCTCCAATTTCATTCTATCTGGTGCGTCATCTGACACATCGTGCATTCCCTTCCTTTCAAGACCCGGCAGAACGTGCATCATGCCCTTCCCTCTCTGTTGATTTTCGACGACAATCTCGTATCGCACAGGCTTACACCTTCGACCCGCTCTCGAACCCGACAGCTGCGCAAGCGCCACTCGTGCTCAGCGGGTAGCAGCATCTCTGGATAGAACAGCCCGGCCAGCAAATCCTCGACTCAACCTTCCGGCCCTGTGCTGCCACGTCCACCGAGGTCTTCTGGAGCGGCCCTGTGCCGTTCTGCTCTGCCACGCCTGCATGAGCTCGGGTACCCCTCTAGGAACCGTGGAGTGCAGGCTATCGCGCTGCGACCCGAATGGTACACGCTGCGCTCGTTCGTGTGTGACTTGGCAGCGTAGCGGGGATGCGTGCCTGCAACACCTAGTTACATTTTGTTCCTTTGGGAGCACGGATATTGTTGAGGAAGGCCAAATGATATCATCACAATGCTTGCGCCGGGGAACGAGAACGTGAAACCAAGCGTGATACCCTTTACAATAGTTCGGTGATAGCACGCAGGCACCTTAGTGCATTCGAATCTTTGCAGGTGACAATGTACGGTTCAGTGTACTGTATCACGAGGAGCTAAAAAGAACCGGGCCACGAAGGCAGCGAAGCAAAAAAAAAATCAAACGTTCACGAGCTTGAGCCACAGCATGTTTGAGGCTCTGGGGTACCCAGATCAGGGCCCCGGCACTAACTGGCGGAAATATACACTTGCACATACAAGACGCTGGGGTGGGCCTCGTCGTTGACACATTGATGCCGGAGAAGCCTCTTGTGGTGCCACAGGCATAGACTCGGATAAGCCAGCACGGGATTTTTTTTATAACAGGTCCAAGTCCGAGTCGGATTGCTCGGATATAGGCTTGCACTGGTTGCAGTCATTGAACTCAACGGCCGCCAAAGACGATCAATCGTTCTAGCCAGTCGTGCCTGGGAATCCACACCATTGCGATTGAATGTGTGTTCACTTATCTGATTGATTGACAGGCTGTGCAGTGTCTATCTGTCCATATCGAGGTTGACACCCTTGTCGACGCATTGACGCCGAGCATGATCATATTGGTCCATCGACGAGAGGCTGTGCACGTCCGATTATATTTCCGGTCTACCCATCACCACCTTCCTGCGAAGCAGTTCCTCGTCGATAGACATGTCAACTCCGTCTACTACACAGTCTATACCCGCTTCAGGTTCCCATTCGAACTTTCAAACCATCTTCCACGCTTCTCTCAGAGCGTATCAGATACAGACTAAAAAAGACCTTCTCTCTCATCCACTTTCTACCCAATTGAACACCTGCGACTCTCCTGCTGCTATTCTCGCCATCCTTCAAAACCAAGTCCAGGTGTTCGAACAATCTCAGAGTGTCGATGACAGGTTGACAAAGTGGCTCGATCCGACCGTCAATGTCCTTTATGCATTTTCTGCGACGCTTGGAGAGGGTGTCGGCCTGGTAAGTCTCGATAAGTGTGTTCTTGTAACGTCTGTACGCTGACGATTATTCCCCAGGTGTTCTCGCCTGCGAAACTACTCTTCGCTGGTGCCGGTGTTCTCCTTTTAGTGAGCACGTTTTTCGACCTGATCCCGCATCGCTCTGATATCCTGGGGTCTCAGGCGGCCAAAGATGTCAAAGGGAGCCAAGATGCACTTGTTGATGTCTTCGAACGTGTCGAAAACTTCTTTAAACGACTCGAGATGTACACGGAGGTGCCACCGACAGCGGCAATGACGGACATAAGTGTGAAGATAATGGTCGAAGTGCTTGGTATTCTTGCGATTTCGACGAAGGAAATTAAGCAAGGACGAACAAGTACGTATATTCGCCGATGGCCCAGAGATATATTTTCCGATCTTTTCTTAGAGAAGTATCTGAAGAAGCTGGCCGGGAGGACGGAACTCGAGGATGCGCTGAAGCGGCTTGATAAATTGACACAGGAAGAGGCTCGGATGGCAGCTGCACAACTTCTGAAGATCGCGCACAATGTTGAGAACAAAATTACACAGGTTATTGACAGTGGCCAGCAACAGGAGCTCCGAAGATGGGTTTCTCCACCGGATCCGTCCACGAATCACAACACCGCATGCGATGCCTCTCACAAGCAAACGGCAGACTGGTTTTTTGAAGGAAGTAAAGTTAAGCAATGGAAGTCCACAGGTTCCCTACTGTGGATCCACGGCAAACGTACGTCTTTTCTCCCTCCTACGCCCAGGGATTTTCCTTATGGTGCCGTCTTATCATAGCGGGAGCTGGAAAGAGCATACTATGGTTCGCTGGTCCAAAGCTAGGTTTAATACTCGAATGAACTCACTTTTCGCCCAGCTCGTCGATCATCCAAGACGCCTTAGTCATGCGCGACGCCGGACTAGCATCCGTTGCATACTTCTACTTCGATTTCCGGGACACAGACAAGCAATCTCGACACCATCTTCTCCTCTCTCTTGTCAGCCAGCTCTCCATACGGTCTGACATCTGCTGCAAGATACTTTTCCATCTTTATGTTACATATGACAATGGCGCACACAAACCCGGGGACGATGCTTTGGTGCGATGCCTGAAGGAGATGCTAGCACTCCTGGTGCAAAGCCCAACTTATCTCATTATTGATGCTCTCGACGAATGTCCCAATACCTCCGGGATCCCGTCTGCGCGCGTACGGGTCATCGAACTCGTCAAAGAATTACTTGGTCTCCGTCTACCGAATCTCCGTGTTTGCATCACCAGTCGACCCGAGATCGACATCAAAGCCTCCCTGGGGCCCCTGGCGTCGCATTCGGTCTCCCTCCATGATGAGATCGGACAAAAGCAGGATATCGCGGATTACATTAAATCTGTTGTATACTCGGACTCGGATACGATGATGAGCAGGTGGAGGGAAGACGAGAAGACCCTTGTTATTGAGACGCTCTCGGAGAGAGCTGACGGAATGTAATTATATTCTCTACGTCGACGACTGGTTACTGATGTTGTCGAGTAGGTTCCGTTGGGTTTTCTGTCAGCTCGAGGCGCTCCAGGGCTGTCTACCAGCGAGCGTCCGGCGCACGCTCGAGGGGTTACCCGAATCACTAGACGAGACGTACGAGCGGATACTGAAGCAAATCAAGAGACCAAGTAGGCACCACGCGCATCGTCTCTTGCAGTGTCTCACCGTGGCCATCCGGCCACTTCGTGTCGAGGAGCTCGCTGAATTGCTCGCGTATGACTTTGATGCGGCCGAAGAAGGGATCCCGAAGGTTGACCCGAGTTGGCGGTGGAAGGACCATGAAGAAGCCGTTCTGTCGACTTGCTCGAGTTTGATCGCTGTCATTGACGACGGTGGTTCCCGAGTAGTGCAATTTTCGCACTTTTCGGTGAAGGAATTCCTGACTTCGGAGCGCCTCGCCACTTCGGGTGGAGACACTGCCCACTATCATATTTCCCTTGAACTTGCACATACTCTCCTGGCACAGGCTTGTCTTGGTACCCTCATATCTTTGGATGGCGAGGGTGGTGGATCTAATTCTGCGACACGTGATAAGAACAGCTTCCCTCTGGCCAGTTATGCTGCTCAACATTGGGTAGCTCATTCCCGGGTCGACAAGGCACTATCACGAGTACAAGGAGGGATACGACAACTCTTTGACCCAGCCAAGCCGCATTTTTCTGCGTGGGTACAGTTGTACAATGTAGAAGATGATCACTGGAAGTCCGACCCCATAAGGGAACCTATGGCGACGCCACTGTACTATGCCGCGTTGTGCGGATTCCGTGGGCTCGTAGAATATCTTTTGATCAAGTACCCTGAGCATGTTAATGCTCTCGGTGGTGGCCGTGGAGCTGCACTACATGCAGCGTCAGCTCGGAATCACGTCGAAATAGCGCAGGTCCTCGTTGAATGGGGTAGCGATGTTAACGTTAGAGGCGTGTGGCAGCAATGGTCACCGTTGCAGATTGCAACAATAGAGGGACATGTTGAAATGGGGCGGTTCCTACTCGATCATGGTGCTGACGTAGATTCCCGTGCGGACAACCTTTGGACCCCACTCCATTTCGCCACGCGCAACGGACTTGTTGACGTTTCTCAGATGCTACTCGAATACAAGGCGGACGTAAATTCTCGAAGCAACGACGGCCAAGTTCCATTGCACCGAGTATCCGAGTGGTCGACCAAAGAAGGTGACCATCCTGCCATTGTGCGGCTGTTACTGGAGCACGGCGCGGATGTGGACGTAAAGGACAATGAAGACGCAACGCCGTTACACTTGGCATCATCCGAGGGGAGGACAGATGTGGTGCGCCTGCTACTCGACCATGGCGCAGACGTGGATGCAAAGGACAAGCAATACATGACCCCGTTACACAAGGCCTCGTCTGAAGGGAGCACAGGGGTCGTGCGCCTGCTTCTTGACCGTGGCGCGAATGTAGATGCTGAGGACATGTGGGGAAGGACCCCGTTCCAGATGGCATCTGCCAGTGGAAGGGAAGATGTTGCACAGATGTTGACAGAACATGGCGCACAACTACACGAATAGCAATAGTTACGCTACGAATGGTGGGAGTGGTATGGGGCAGCAGCACGGGAAGGAACCCTGAGGTCTCTCTGAAGAATCAGAGACCGTGACCTCCTTGAACTCAAAGTACGATGGATAACACGCTGTAGTGACCGTGGATCTAATTGAGAGGCATCCCTTGTCCAAACTTACGATATTTCCACCGTCATCTTTCCGTGAATCGGTTCCTCATCGGCCTCATCAACAGCACTGTCGAGTCCTTCCTCATCCACTCGCTGCTCGATCTCACAGATGCGACTCTCCTTCCGCTATTCTGACCGTCTTTCAAGATCAAGTCCAGGAGTTTGAACAATCTAAGTGTAGATGGCATCTATGAGAGGTTGAATAAGTGGCTGATTCGACCGTCAACATCCTCTACAACTTTTCTGCGATGCTCGACTCCAGTTACGGCACCCCATCGTACATGGCGACCTCCGCGGCGCATTCAGCCGTGACGTCATCTGTGAGTGTCGGCTCCACTTCCTTGGCTGGTAAATCTGCTGCCAAGTCGGGCGCCGGAGGGTTTGACGACTTGTGGTCGATGTCCCTCGGCTCGGTCTCCACGAGCAAGTCTTCGGCGCCAGCTGGCCCAGGCAAGAGTATGCAGGGCCTGGTGAAGGAAAAGGCACAGGCTGGGATATGACTGACTTGTCTGGGCCGCGGCGTTAACCCCATCATGCACCGCATGGTCCATTATGATATAAGGACGCAGCAGTACTGAGCTCAACTCCTCCAACGATACCCCGGGAAGACACTGTCTCTAATGGCATCTTCCATCCGCTCCATCACTGTGCTTCTCTGCGCCGTACTTCTCCTCCCAGAAGCAGCACAGGCGCTCTGGCCCCAGCCGCGCAACCTCAAGACCGGCTCGAGCGCTCTGCGCCTCGGTCCCTGTTTCGCTATCCACATAGCCGTCCCCAACGCCCCAAAAGACCTCCTCGCCGCTGCGGACCGCACCCGTGCCCTTATAACCAGTGACAAGCTCGGCCGCCTCGTAGTCGGGCGCGGTGCGGACGACCTTGCTGCGGTCCGGCGCGCGAAGGCACTCTCCGGACTCACGCTCCGCCTCGGAAGGACCTCGGTTGCGCCCCGGCACATCGCGACGGAGGCTACGCTCCCGCTCGGCACCAGAGACGAGGCGTATAGCCTCGTCGTGCCAGCTGACGGCAGGGCCGCAGTGCTCAGCGCTAACTCGACGCTCGGCCTGTTCCGCGGCCTCATGACGTTTGCACAGCTGTGGTATACCGTGAACGGGACAGTGTATACGCTCAGTGCGCCAGTGACCATACAGGACTCGCCTGCCTACGTGCGTCTGCAACAGGCCGTCCGCTTTTGACTGGAACGCTGATGTTGTCTGCTGTGCATAGCCATATCGCGGGTTTATGCTCGACACGGCGCGGAACTAGTGCGTGATACATGCCCATTGTATACTAGCAGCTGATGATCATCCCAGCTTCCCAGTATCAGACATCAAACGGACGCTTGACGCATTGTCTTGGGTCCACGTGCGTCTACTTATCTTCCTTCATCCTCCGAACGGCCTGTGATGCCATTCAACTTCTAGATCAACACGTTCCACTGGCACATCGTAGACAGCCAGAGCTTCCCTCTCCTCGTTCCTGGCTTCACCGACATCTCTCAAAAGGGCGCATACAGCGCATCCGCGATTTATACCCCCAATGACGTCTCGAGCATCGTATCTTACGCAGGCGCGGTGCGTACTCCCCCATTATCTTACACCCATTCGGTAACTTATATCCACAAACTACCATGTCGCAGCGCGGAATTGACGTTCTCGTCGTAAGTACTCTTTCAACCCGCTGGTGCCCCATGCTGAATAGACCATCCCTCAGGAGATCGACACGCCTGGACATACCTCTGTCATCTCCAAGGCACACCCTGAACACATCGCATGTGCTGAGGCGACCCCATGGTCCACGTACGCCAACGAGCCGCCCGCGGGCCAGCTACGCCTCGCATCCCCCGCGACGGTCAACTTCACTGTTGGCCTGCTAAGCGCAGTTGCGAAGCTGTTCCCCTCAACGCTATTCAGCACGGGCGGTGATGAGATTAACATGCGGTGCTACCAGGACGATGCGCAGACACAGCAGGAGCTCGATGGTAGGACGGTCGCGCAGGCGCTTGATATGTTCACGCAGGCGACACATGGCGCGCTGAGGAGTCTTGGAAAGACGCCCATCGTGTGGGAGGGTGGGTGATACGTCCTGGTCCCTCGTCGTGTGTTGTGTAATGACATGTTAGCGCAGAGATGGTGCTTAGCTTTAATTTGACGCTTTCGAACGATACAATCGCGCTGTGAGTCATCATCCCTGCACCTTCACCCCGTTCGCTGATGCCCTCGCTACTTAGGGTGTGGATCTCGTCCGACGACGCTGCTGCCGTTGCAGCCAAGGGATTCCGCTTTATACACGCAGCGTCCAATCTATTCTACCTTGTGCGTCGTCTGACTGCATCATGCGTTCCTTTCCAGCGCAGATCCTGACGGGCGTGAATAGGACTGCGGGGCCGGTGGATGGGTGGGCAACAACCGATGTGAGCCTTTCCAGACCTGGCAGGACGTGCGTTTCCTCCCTCTCTATTGACCTTTCAACAATAACCCCGCATCGCACAGGCCTACACCTTCGATCCGCTCGCGAACCTGACAGCCGCGCAAGCGCCGCTCGTGCTCGGCGGGCAGCAGCTGCTCTGGACAGAACAGTCTGGCCCGCAGAATCTCGACTCGATCGTCTGGCCCCGCGCAGCCGCGTCCGCCGAGGTCTTCTGGAGCGGCCCTGGCGGTAATGTCAGTACCGCGCTTCTGCGCCTGCATGAGCTTGGGTACCGCTTTCGGAACCGCGGGGTGCAGACTATCGCGCTGCAGCCCGAGTGGTGCGCGCTGCGCCCATTTGCATGTGACTTGACGGCATAGTGGGCACGCACAACGAGCCGGCTGGAAGTGGGTTGGAAATTGGAATGCAGTCGTGGGCTGTTGGGTTTAGGTTTGAGTCTGGGTTTTTTTATTGAAGATGGCAGGACACTTGGACTTGTTGCTTCCGTGTGGGATCGGGTGATCGCGCTGTGCTCTTTAATTGATCAGAGTAGTGCTCTGGTAATATGAGAACTGAAAAAGACATTGGGTGTGGCTATATACTGTTTATGCGATGTCATCTAAAATGCGAATACTTTTCAGAGTCGGGTATATCTGTCGCACCAGCATCAGAAACAACAAACTCGAAGGTGCACAATACTAAGCGTTAGCTGACAGAAAAAGTTAGGTGAGTGTTTATCTGAAGTTCTACACGTGCGTTTGCATTGAGCGAGGCATTCCACCACTAGTAAAACGTCAACTCCTCCACAACAACTAGTTACATTTTTGGCTTTAGGAGTGTGGAAATTGTTGAAGAAGGCTACACGATAGATATCATGGCACTGAGCACTCAGCCTTGCACAGAGAGGCTATCGCAGTGAACTCAACGCCACTGGCACCAGCGGTGACAATGGCCCTGTCGTCCTTTAGCATCAGACTTCCGAGTCTGAGATGCGCTCAAAGGGTAACAATTGCTCTAGCTGGTCATGGCTGTCAGGGTTCGACAGTATGGGTGAGTGTTCAGTACAGTATCATCGAAGGTTCAGTCATCAGATCGACAGGCTGTGCAGCGTCTATTTATCGCTATCTAGGTTAACGGATACGTATCAGTTCACCGACGAGGCTGTGCATATCCAATTGTACCTTCAGTCCGCCCATCATCCTCTTTCGTGAACCAGTTCCTCGTCAATAGCCTCATGTCGACTCCTACACCCGCTTCAAGTTCCCATTCCAGTTTTCAATCCATCTTACTCGCTTCCCTCAGAGCGTATGAGAAGCAGACCAAAAAAGACCTCCTCTCTCATCCACTTGCTGCCCGATTGAACACTTGTGGCTCTCCTGCCGCTATTCTGACCGTCCTTCAAGAGCAAGTCCAAGAGTTTCAGCAATCTCGGAGTGTCGATGACAGGTTGACAAAGTGGCTCGATCCGACCGTCAATGTCCTCTATGCGTTTTCTGCGGCGCTTGGAGAGGGTGTCGGCCTGGTAGATCTCAATAAGTATGCTCGTGTAGCGTCCGTGCGCTGACGATTATTCCCCAGGTATTCTCGCCTGCGAAACTAATCTTCGCTGGTGCCGGCGTTCTCCTTTTGGTGAGCATGTTTCTCGACCTGATCGCGCACCGTTCTGATATCCTGAGGTCTCAGGCAGCCAAAGATGTCAGAGAGGGCCAAGATGCGCTCGTCGATGTCTTCGAACGTATCGAGAACTTCTTCAAACGACTCGAGACATACACGGAGGTGCCACCGACAGCGGCAATGACGGACATAATTGTGAAGATCATGGTCGAAGTGCTCAGTATTCTTGCGATTTCGACAAAGGAGATTAGGCAAGGACGAACAAGTATGTAGTTTCGCCGGTGGCCCAGAAATATCATTTTCTGATCTTTTCTTAGCAAAATATCTCAAGAGGCTGGCGGGGAGGACGGAACTCGAGGATGCGCTGAGGCGCCTTGATAAATTGACACAGGAAGAGGCTCGGATGGCCGCTGCACAACTTCTGAAGATCGCGCACAACGTCGAGAACAAAATTACGCAGGTTATTGGCAGTAGCCAGCGACAGGAGCTCCGAAGATGGGTATCTCCACCGGATCCGTCCACGAATCACAACATCGCGTGCGATGCCTCTCACAAGCAAGCAGCAGACTGGTTCTTTGAAGGAAATAAAATTAAGGAATGGAAGTCCACCGGTTCCCTACTGTGGATCCACGGCAAACGTACGCCCTTCCTTCCTCCTACACCCAGGAATTTTTCTTACTTTCGTAGCGGGAGCTGGCAAGAGCATACTATGGTTCGTTGGTCCAAACTAGTTTAATTCTCGAATGAATTCATTTTCGCGTAGCTCCTCGATCATCCAGGATGCCTTCGTCTTGCGCGACACCGGACTGGCATCCGTTGCATACTTCTACTTCGATTTCCGGGACACAGACAAGCAATCTCGTCATGACCTTCTCCTCTCTCTTGTTAGCCAGCTCTCCGCCCGGTCCGATACCTGTTGCGAAATTCTCTTCAGCCTTTATGTTGCACACGACGATGGCGAGCACAAACCCAGCGATGACGATTTGGTGCGATGTCTGAAGGAGATGTTAACGGCCCTGGTGCAGAGCCCAACTTATCTCATCGTCGATGCCCTCGACGAATGTCCCAACACCTCCGGGATCCCATCCGCCCGCGCACGAGTCATTGAACTGGTGAAGGAATTACTTGGCCTTCATCTACCGAATCTCCATATTTGCATCACTAGTCGACCAGAGATCGACATCAAAGCCGCCCTTGGGCCACTGGCGTCGCATTCGGTCTCCCTTCATGATGAGATCGGGCAAAAACAGGATATCGCGGATTACATTAAATCTGTTGTTTACTCGGAGTCGGATACGATGATGAGTAGGTGGAGGGAAGATGAAAGAAACCTTGTTATTGAGACGCTCTCTGAGAGAGCCGACGGAATGTAATCATATTCTCTACGTTGATGTCGGTTTACTGACGCTTAGCGAATAGGTTTCGTTGGGTTTTCTGTCAGCTCGAGGCACTGCAGGACTGTCTGCCCGCGAGCGTCCGACGCACCCTGAAGGAGTTACCCGAATCCCTAGACGAGACGTACGAGCGGATACTGAAGCAAATCAAGAGACCAAGTATGCACCACGCGCATCGTCTGTTGCAGTGTCTCACCGTGGCCATCCGGCCGCTTCGTGTGGAGGAACTCGCTGAATTGCTCGCGTATGACTTTGATGCGACCGAAGAAGGGATCCCGAAGGTGGACCCGAATTGGCGGTGGAAGGACCATGAACGAGCTGTGCTGTCGACTTGCTCAAGTTTGATTGCCGTCGTTGACGACGGTGATTTCAGAGTGGTGCAATTTTCTCACTTTTCGGTGAAGGAATTCCTGACTTCGGACCGCCTTGCCACTTCGGGTGGAGACGCTTCCCACTATCATATTTCCCTTGTACTCGCCCATACTCTGCTCGCACAAGCTTGTCTCGGTACCCTACTATCTTTGGGCGACGGGGATGATGGATCTAATTCCGCGGAACGTGATGAGATCAGCTTCCCTCTGGCTCGTTACGCTGCTCAACATTGGGTGGCTCATGCCCGGGTCGACAAAGAGTTATCACGGGTGCAAGGAGGGATGCGACAACTCTTTGACCCAAGAAAACCGCATTTTTCCGCGTGGGTCCGGTTGTATAATGTAGAAGAGGAAGGCTGGGGATCCTACGCCATAATGGAACCTATGGCGACGCCACTGTACTTTGCCGCTTTGTGCGGATTTCGTGGGCTCGTGGAACACCTTCTGATTGAGTACCCTGACCACGTCAACGCTCGCGGTGGTGGCCGTGGAGCTGCACTACACGCAGTGTCGGCCAAGAATCACGTCGGAGTAGCGCAGATCCTCTTTGAGCGCGGTGCCGATGTGGACGTTAGAGGCACGTTCGGGCTGTTACCGCTGCAATTTGCGGCAATAGGGGGACACGTCGAAATGGGGCGGTTCCTACTTGACTATGGTGCTGATGTAGATTCCTGCGGAGACGCCCGTTGGACCTCACTGCATTATTCCGCGGCGAACGGATACGTTGACGTTTCTCAGATGCTTCTCGAACACAAGGCAGACACAAATTCTCAGACCGACACGGGCCGGGTTCCATTGCACCTGGCATCCTATTATTCCTTCGAAAAAGGTGGCTATCCTGGTGTTGTGCGGTTGTTACTGAAGTACGGCGCGGATGTGGACATAAAGGACAATCATGACTCAACGCCGTTTCACTTGGCATCATCCGAGGGGCAAACAGAGGTCGTGCGCCTGCTACTCGACCATGGCGCAGACTTGGATGCAAAGGACAAGGCATACATGACTCCGTTACACAAGGCCTCGTCCAAAGGGAGCACAGGGGTCGTGCGCCTGCTGCTCGACCGCGGCGCAAATGTAGACGCTGAGGACGAGGAGGGATGGACCCCGTTACAGGTAGCGTTGGCCGGAGGAAATGAAGAGATTGCACAGATGTTGACAGAATATGGCGCTTGACTACACGAGTAGCAATAGTTACGCTACGAATAGTGGGAGGTTTGTCAATGCCATCTTCATAATTGAAACGTGATACGGCGTTGGATATGTTCTGCGAATCAACAATCAACTGATAAGATAAAGCCGATTGCCGACTTATACCTCCCCTTTCTCGTTGGCTCATCTGGAGCCAACAAATAATAATACCAAGACTCTGAATATAGGGATGCTAGCCGGTGGCGGTGGGAACAGTGGACGGACAGGTGCGGGACACTGCATGCAAAGCAGAGTTTTCAGATCAATAAAACTCATAGAAAACCCTATGGAGGTGTTAACCACTTATCATGAGTTTTCTTTTGAAAAACTCTGAAAAAAGAGTTTGAAGTTTTCGGAGTCACATGATTCATTGCCTGCCAAAAGTGCTGTTTTTGCTTGGAATATTCAAACTCTTTTTTCGGAGTTTTTTTTAGAAAAAACCCTTGATAAGTGGTTAACACTCCATAGGGTTTCCTATGTGTTTTATTGGTCTGAAAACTATGGTTTGCATGCAGTGGGAAGGCAAGGGACGAATGGGTCACGTGCCGACATGGCTCGTGCTCCACTGACATGCTGCATGGTTCTATCTTTGCGTCTGGTGCGTCTTTGCGTCTGGTGCGTCTTTGCGTCTGGTGCACAAGCTGAGAAAAGGCGTGGACTAATACTTAACAATTTTTCATCGTCCGTAATGAGAAAATTATTTTATTCAAACATTATGTCTATCCAAGGATTATCTTGTTGTGAAAAAACTTATTGTTTTTCCCTGAAATAAATCATAAGTGACCATCGTTCTCAGTAAGCTGAACGTTAAGTTTTTTCGCAGTGATAATTCCCGAATAGACTTAAAGTTTAACTAGAGTTACTTTTTAATTATGGATTGTCTAAAATCATTAAGTATTAGTCACTGCTTTTTCCCAGTTATTCGCGTGAAAAAATGGAGTTATGTTGTCAGTGCTCCACCGGATCCGCCCACAAATCACAACATCGCGTGCGATGCTTCTCACAAGCAAAGGGCAGAGTGGTTCTTCAAAGGAAATAAAATTAAGGAATACGCCCTTTCTTCCTTCTACAGCTAGGGCGTTTCCTTATGGTGCCGTCATTTTGTAGCGGGAGCTGGAAAGAGCATACTATGGTTTGTTGGTCCAAAACTAGTTGTAAATCCCCAAGCAACTCATCTTCGCTTAGTTCTTCGATCATCAAAGATGCCTTTATCTTGCGCGACGCTGGACTGGCATCCGTGGCGTACTTCTACTTCGATTTCCGGGACACAGACAAACAATCTCGATACGACCTTCTCTCTCTTGTTAGCCAGCTCCCCGCCCGGTCTGATCCCTGTTGCGAAATGCTCTTCCGTCTTTATGTTGCACATGACAATGGCGAGCACAAACCCAGCGACGATGTTTTGATGCGATGCCTAAAGGAGATGCTGGCACTTCTGGTGCAGAGCCCAACTTATCTCAACGTCGATGCCCTCGACGAATGTCCCAACACCTCCGGGATCCCATCCACGCGCGCACGAGTCATTGAACTGGTGAAAGAATTACTTGGCCTCTGTCTACCAAATCTCCATCTTTACATCACCACTCGACCCGAGATCAACATCAAAGCCTCCCTTGGGCCACTGGCGTTGCATTCGGTCTCCCTTCATGATGAGATGGGAAAAAATAGGATATCTCTGATTACATTAAATCTGTTGTATACTCGGACTCGGATACGATGATGAGCAGGTGGAGGGAAGACGAGAAGACCCTTGTTATTGAGGCGCTTTCGGAGAGAGCTGACGGAATGTAATCATACTCTCAACGTCGACGACGGGTTACTAATGATGTCGAATAGGTTCCGTTGGGTTTTCTGTCAGCTCGAGGCACTGCAGGACTGTCTGCGCGCGAGCGTCCGGCGCACGCTCAATGGGTTACCCGAATCCCTAGACGAGACGTACGAGCGGATACTGAAGCAAATCAAGAGACCAAATAGGGACCCCGCGCATCGTCTCTTGCAGTGTCTTACAGTTACCATCCGGCCACTTCGTGTGGAGGAACTCGCTGAATTGCTCGCGTATGACTTTGATTCGGCCGAGGAAGGGATCCCGAAGGTTGACCCGAATTGGCGGTGGAATGACCATGAATGAGCTCTGCTGTCGACTTGTTCGAGTTTGATCGCTGTCGTTAACGACGGTGATTTCCAAGTGGTGCAATTTTCTCACTTTTCGGTGAAGGAATTCCTGACGTCGGACCGCGTTGCCACTTCGGGTGGAGACGCTTCCCACTATCACATTTCCCTTGGACTCGCCCACACTCTCCTGGCACAGGCTTGTCTTGGTACCTTACTATCTTTGGGCGACGAGGATGGCGGATCCAATTCCGCGGAACGTGATGATAACCACTTCACTCTGGCCAGTTATGCTGCTCAACATTGGGTGGCTCATGCCCGTGCTGACAAGGCACTGTCGCTTGTACAAGGAGGGATGCAACGACTCTTTGACCCAAGCAAACCGCATCTCGCTGCGTGAGTCCAGTTGTATAATGTAGAAGACATGGAGTGGAAGTCCGACCCTATAATGGAACCTATGCCGCGTTGTGCAGATTCCATGGGCTCGTAGAACACCTTCTGATCAGGTACCCTGAGCATGTGAACGCTCTTGATGGTGGTCGCGGAGCTGCACTACACGCGGCGTCAGCCAAGAATCACGTCGAAGTAGCACGGCTCCTCCTTGAGCGCGGTGGCGATGTCAATATTAGAGGTTGGTACCGACGGTCACTGTTGCAATTTGCGGCAATAGAGGGACATGTTAAATGGGGCGGTTCCTACTTGACCATGGTACTGACGTAGATTCCCGCCAAGACGACCTTTGGACCCCACTACATTTTGCCACGGGGAACAGATACATTGAAGTTTCTCGAATGCTACTCGAACACAAGGCGGACGTAAATTCTCGGAGCAACGACGGCCGGGTTCCATTGCACTGAGTATCAGAGTATCTGCTCGAAATAGGTGACCATCCTGGCGTTGTGCGGTTGCTACTAGAGCACGGCGCGGATGTGAATGTAAAGGACAACGAGGACGCAACGCCGTTACACTTGGCATCATCCGAGGGAAAAACAGAGGTCGCGCGCCTGTTACTCGACCATGGCGCGGATGTGGATGCAAAGAACAAGGAATACATGACATCGTTGCACATGGCATCTTCCAAGCAGAACACAGGGGGGGTCGTGCGCCTGCTGCTCGACCATGGCGCAAATGTAGATGCTGAGGACATGCTGGGAAGGTCCCCGTTCCAGGTGGCATCGCCCAGAAGAACGGAAGAGATTGCACAGATGTTGACCGAATTACGGCACACAACTACGTGAGAAACAATAATAGTTACATTACGAATAAGTGGGGGATTTGTATTTCTTACACAATTACGTAATCTGACCGTGAGTTGGACCGACCTACTGTCCCTTACCCAGTATTCGGACATGGTTGTCGGACAGTCGGTAAGCGTGACAAACAACCAGTTCTCGTTCTTGCGACACAATAGGATTTTCATCTTAAAATCACCTGGTTCATGGTAAAAAGTGGTACTAGATGGTGTATGCCTGATTTTGCAGGGATTGGACAAGAGAAATTCGAGATGTCCGACAACTAGGTGCTGTCCGGACCTGGGTGAGGTACAGTATACTTCATACTTTACTGTAAAATCTGAACATCCTTGGGTCCATCGTTTCCTAGCTTCACTTCTCATCTACCGACCTTTCATGGAAATTTTACCAAGGTTCGGGATGTAGGGATGCGTATCAATCCTCCGAACAGCGGACCCTCACGTGCCTTGCGAGTTATCCCCACGTCAGATAGTGTCTGAGGAATTCACTGCACGGTGCTCCGACTCGGAGATACCGGCAGTTCTGCTCTTATTTTTCGAATGGTGTCTCACACACTTTGCTCACTGAGGATGCTTTATTACCTGAACACCACTAGTGACATCCCTACATTCCCCAGAGGACCCGAAGGGACCGTGTCCAATAGTGTCGCTTCGCTGCGCCTTTCCAGATATGGCCCACGCACTCTGTCCCCGGCCGCGTAATCTCCAGACCGGCTCTGCTGCCCTACGTCTTTGCGCCTCTTTCGCTATCCACGTTGCGGTCCCCAACACCGCCAAAGACCTCCGCCGCCGCGGAGCGCACCCGCGCCCTCATCCTAAGCGACAAGCTTGGCCGCCTCGTAGTCGGGCGCGGCGCAGATGACCTCCCCCCCGTCAGGCGCTCTCCACCCTCGTGCCTCGTTTCCTCGGAAGCAACTCGAGGGCGCCCCGGCCGATCGCGATGGAGGCGACGCTCTCCCCGCTCGGCAGAAAAGATGGGAAGTACAGCCCTTTACAGCACCGTCCTGCCAGTTTCTGGAAGTGCTGCGGTGCTCAGCGCCGACTCGGCGCTCGGCTTGTTCCATGGCCTCACGACGTTCGCACAGCTGTGGCACATCGCAGGCGAGACGGTGTATGTGCTCTGCTCCTCCATAGGTATCCAGGATTCGTCTGCAACGCTCCGTTCGCTCTTTGACCTGAATACTGATCTTTTCTCTTCTGGTGTATGCAAGCGTATCGCGGGTTCATGCTCGACACGGCGTGGAACTGGTACATAATACGCGCTTGTCCCCTCTTTGCTTCTAACTCACGGTCGTCTCGGCTTCCCGGTATCAGACATCAACCGCACGCTCGACACGTTGTATTGTGTTCACGTGCCTCTGTCGTCCCCCACCCTCCTAGTAAGCCCTGACGGGACTCAACTTCCAAGATCAATACTTTCCACTAGCACGTCGTCGATAGCTAGGGCTTCCTTCTTGTCATTCCAGGTTTCTCCGACATCGCCCCAAAGGGGGGCACCTGCAGTGTTTATCCCCCCCATTATGTCACGACTATCGTATCTTACGCCGTCGCGGTGCATGCCTCCCCATTATCTCGTGCCAAATCTATAACTTATAGTTCGATGATGACACCTTGGCAGGCGACATATGTACGGCTCAGTGTACTATATCACAAGATCCAAAAGTCACGATGCATGAATACATACACCTTCACGAGCCCGAGCCGCGGTGGACTTGGTAACAAGATCGGAGCCAGGGCACACTTTGGACACTGATACGTTGATGCCAAGGAAGATGCCTCTAGTGGGCATAGACTCGGATAAACAAGGACGGTAATTCTCGATAAAGGTCCCAGTCCGAGTCGGATTGCTCAGGCTTGCGCTAATTGCAGTCAACGCTGCTGCCACTGGCACTGTGACCATTGCCCGGTCGCCTTGTAACCTCAATCGTTCTAGCCAGTCGCGCCCGGAATTCCACACCGTCGCGATTGAATGTATGAGTGTCAGTTATCTAGTTGACAGGCTGCGTAGCGCCTATAGTTCCCTATCGAGGTTGACGCCCGTCGGCTACTAAGTTACTGTACTAACGGCATGACTATACCAGTTCATTGACGAGGCTGTGCATCTCAGTCCACCCATCACCATCTTCCCGCGAACCTGTTCCTCGTTAATAGTCATGTCGACTTCCTCTACTACACCCGCTTCAGGTTCATACTCCAATTTTTAATCCATCTTCCACGCATCCCTTAGAGCGTATCAGAAACACACCAAAAAAGACCTTCTCTCTCATCCACTTGCTGCCCGGTTGCACCGCTGCGACTCTCCCTCCGCCGTTTTGACTGTCCTTCAAGACCAAGTCCAGGAGTTTGAACAATCTCGGAGTGTCGACGAGAGGTTGACCAAGTGGCTCGATCCGACCGTCAATGTTCTCTACGCCTTTTCCGCAATGCTTGGAGAGGGTGTCGGCCTGGTAAATCTCAATAAATTTGTTCGTGTGACATCTGCACGTTGACAATTACCCCCCAGGTGTTCTCGCCTGCAAAAGTAATTTTCGCTGGTGCCGGTGTTCTCCTGCTAGTGAGCATGTTTCTCAACCCGATCGCCATCCTGCACCGTTCTGATATCCTGGGACCTCAGGCAGCCAACGATGTCAGAGAGGGCCAAGATGCGCTCATCGACGTCTTCGAACGTGTCGAGAACTTCTTCAATCGACTCGAGACGTACACGGAAGTGCCACCGACAGTGGCTATGACGGAGATAATCGTAAAGATAATGGTCGAAGTGCTCGGTATTTTCGCGATTTCTGATCTTTGCCCAGAGAAGTATCTCAAGAAGCTGGCCAGGAGGAGGAACTCGAGGACGCGCTCAAGAGGCTTGATAAATTGACACAGGAAGAGGCACGGATGGCCGCCGCACAACTTCTGCAGATTGCGCACAACGTCGAGAATAAAATTGCACAAGTTATTGATGATAGGCAGCGACAGGAGCTCCGGAGATGGGTCTCTTCACCAGATCCATCCACGAATCACAACATCGCATGCGATGCCTCTCACAAGCAAGCGGCAGAGTGGTTCTTTCTTGCTATGGCTCTGTATTTCCTTATGGTGCTGTCATTTCGTAGCGGGAGCTGGAAAGAGCATACTCTGGTTCGTTGGTCCAAAACTGGCTGTAAATTTCGATGCAACTTATCTTCGCCTAGCTCGTCGATCATCCAAGACGCCCTTGTCTTGGGCGATGCAGGACTGGCATCCGTGGCATACTTCTACTTCGATTTCCTTGACACAGACAAACAATCTCGACACGATCTTCTCCCCTCTCTTGTCATCCAGCTCTCCGCCCGGTCTGACCCCTGTTGCGAGATACTGTTCCGTCTTTATACTTCACACGACAATGGCATGCACAAACCCAGTGACGATGTTTTGGTGCGATGCCTGAAGGAGATGCTGACGCTCCTGGTGCAATGCCCGACGTATATCATCATCGATGCGCTCGACGAATGTCCCAACACCTCAGGAATCCCGTCCGCGCGGGCACAAGTCCTTGAACTGGTGAAAGAATTACTTGGCGTCTGTCTACCGAATCTCCGTTTTTGCATCACCAGTCGACCCGAGATCGATATCAAAGTTTCCCTTGGCGTCTCATTCTGTATCCCTTCTTGATGAGATCGGACAAAAAAAGGATATCACCGATTACATCAGATCTGTCGTACACTCAGGCTCGGATACGATGGTGAGTAGGTGGAGGAAAGATGAGAAAAACCTTGTGATCGAGACGCTCTGAGAGAGAGCAGACGGAATGTAATAATATTCTCTATGTCGACGCCGGGTTACTGATGTTGCGGAGTGGGTGTTTTGTCAGCTCGAGGCGCCGCAGGGCTGTCTGCCAGCGAGCGTCGACGCACGCTCAAGGAGTTGCCTGAATCACTAGACGAGACGTACGAGCGGATACTGAAGTAAATCAAGAGACCAAGTATGCACGGTGTGCACCACGCGCATCGTCTGTTGCAGTGTCTCACGGTTGCTACCCGGCCACTTCGTGTCGAGTTCGCTGAATTGCTTGCGTATGACTTTGATTCGGTAGAGGAAGGGATCCTGAAGGTGGACCCGAATTGGCGGTGGAAAGACCATGAAGAGGCCGTGCTATCGACTTGCTCGAGTTTGATTGCTGTCGTCAATGACGGTGGTTTCCAAGTGGTGCAATTTTCTTACTTTTCGGTACAGGAATTCCTGACTTCGGACCGGCTTGCTACTTTGGGTGAAGACGCTGCCCACGATCATATTTCCCCTGGAGTCGCTCATATTCTCCTCGCACAAGTTTGTCTCGGTACCCTGCTATCTTTGGAGGGTGGTGAATCTAATTCCGCAGATGGTGATGGGAACAGCTTCCCTCTGGCTAGATACGCTGCTCAACATTGGATAGCTCATTCCCAGGTCGACAAGACGTTATCACGAGTATAAGGAGGGATGCAACGACTCTTTGACTCAAGCAAGCCGCAATTTTCTGCGTGGGTCCAGTTGTATGATGTAGAAGACCAGAACTGGACTCGGAGGTCCGACCGCATAATGGAACGTATGGCAACCCCATTGTACTATGCCGCGTTGTGCGGATTCCATGGGCTCGTAGAACACCTTCTGGTCAAGTACCCTGGGCGTGTCAACGCTCTTGGTAGTGGCCGTGGAGCTGCACTACATGGAGCGTCCTCCCGGAATTACATCGAAGTAGCGCAGGTGCTCCCTTGAGCGCGGCGGCGACGTAGACGTTAGAGGCGCGTACGAGCGGTGACCGCTGCTATTTGCGCCAATAGAGACACCTCGAAATGGGGCGGTTCCTACTCGACCATGGTGCCGACGTACATTCCCGACAATATAACCTTTGGACCTCGCTGCATCATGCTACGTGGATCGAATACGTTGACATTTCTCAGATACTCCTCGAAAACAAAGCGGACGTAAATTCTCGGGACAACAGAGGTCGGGTGCCGTTGCACAGTGTATCAGAGAACTCATACGAAAAAGGTGACTTCCCTAGCGTTGCGCGGTTATTACTAGAGCACGGCGCGGATGTAGACGTAAAGGATAACGAAGACGCAACGCCGTTACACGTGGCATCATCCAGAGGGAAAACGGAGATAGTGCGCCTGTTACTTGACCATGGCGCAAATGCAGACGCTAAGGACAAGAGGGGAAGGGCCCCGTTCCAAACAGCATTGGCCAGTAGAAGGGACGAGATTGCACAGATGTTGACTGAACACGGCGTACAACTACATGAGGAGCAATAGCTACGCTACGAGAGCAGGGGTTACATGTTGGGTAACTATGGTGGTTCCGTTTTGTGCATACTCACGCAGTTAGGACGTTATATGCTTCACAGATAAACCGATTAAATAAAGTGAGTGGCCGACCATATCTCTTGAGTTCCGAAGCGCTTCCCTCACTTTCACGCATCATATAGTACTGTATGTGTCCATCGTCTCTTGGTTTCCCTTTCTCGTTTATTCGTCTTGAACCAAAAATAATGAGGTTTGGGGGGAAGGAACGAGCGCCGACCCAGTTGCCACTAAACAGCCTCCGTTCCACCCACCGGACGAGTCATGTTTGCCTAGAGGTGTGCCATGTTGCACTCCGAGATACTCTAACTCTTTTATTACTGTCATCTGGATATTTCTTAGGGCCCTTTATTGATCGAATATATATACCTGCTGCCAGGATGAAGCAAGTGTGAGAGTGCCGCGCCGCGATATCCAAGCGGTACAAAGAGACAGAACTTGAAGTATGCTAGACTTCATAAGCATAACACGAGAGTCCCCGTCAGCTAGGAATTTCTAGTTCATATGACACCTTTGGTATCGATGTTATACCTTACTCTTGACCTTACTTGTGGATAGGCAGAGATAGCGCCTACTTTGCCATACACCGCGCTCATCAACGGTTACCTGGGTATCTTGCGTAGTAATTTCGAGACCTGAAGGTATAAGGTGAAACACTCAGCATCGGGTGACATCACCCACATGTTTGCGAACCTGTCCTTGTGCTCTGTTCTCGTCCATCCTCCCCGCTGTCGACTTCAAGTTTGACCCTCACGCTTGTACAGTGTACACACGTAATACTCATCACCCGCGCCTTGCGCCTTCGTGTCACACATTAGTTGTAACTGGTCACCGGTCACCCTTCACTCGGCCGAGTTCCCCATCAGACGTTCCCCATCAGACAGTTGTGGGAGCCAACGCCAACCCAATCAGCTACAGTACGCCTTTTCTCTATTGCAGAACCACAGGCTAGTCAAAAAAGTTCACGAACTGGCTCAACCCTGAGTGTGAACTTCAATGTGAACTTTGTCCCGCCCCGGTTGCACTGGCGGTCCTCAGCACGACTGATTCTCGCTTTTTTGACGGATCTTCCGGCTCCACCATGACAAGTTTCTCCCTGTACTCAAGCCGACGGCACCTGTTTCAAGGGTCCCGTGTGCTTTACTGTTAGTGGGGGGCGGAGATTTGCTAAACGATGTACTGTGTTTATACATAAGTCTATACCTTCATTTCTATTGGCCGCTGGCTCCATCACCCCGTTTAACCTTTCTGGGGCGTAGGTCGGTTATACAGTCGAACCCCTTCTGACCCATGGCTCTGATAACCCATATCCTCAGATAACCCATGGCTGATCCATCCACCAAAATACGTTTGTAGGCTGTAGAATACCTCTCAAAACCCATAACCTCCCATAACCCATAGCGCAGATCGTCCACGGAGGGGGTATGGGTTAAGAGGGGTTCAATTGTATCATTCGAAAATTTATCAGATACGTATGGCCGAGATCCGGTGCACTTTCATTTACTATAGTACCGAGATCAGCTGAACATCTACTGGATACAATAAAAAACGGTTCCATGGCCTTGTACTTACCAAGGTACCGCGACGGGCGCACGTTACAACTCTTTCGACTTTTCCTCCCCACCGGAGTGTAAGAGAGGCTGAGACGCCGGTATGTGTCATCACAGCCACCAACATGTCTCTCGCGATTGGCAGTGCATGGCAGTGTGCCATCTTCGGGCGTCTTGATCAAAATCCCTACCACTCCTACCACCAAACTGGTCATGATTCCTTCGATAATGTTTTGAGTCCGTGCACGTGCGATCCAACCTTGATCCATCGTCCTAGGTGAGCCAAAGCTAGCTCGTGTCGTAGAAGGCGCACATAATTATATGAGATAACGCGCTGTTTGTTTCCTGTGCCGGTGTTCCGTAACGCCGATTGGCCGACGGCGTCAAAAAATCCGCCAGATGCGAGTCCAGACTCCAGACGCGTGTGAGGCTGAAATGGTCATTTCAACGGAATCCTATCACGCGGTTCTCTGTCATCTGCCCACGCGTCCATCATGAGCGACGAGGTTTCACCGGGCGTCAGCGCGGCCCCGTGCCAATGTGGGGCACTGCCGATTCACCCGGGACCCCATGCCCCATGGCAGGGTTCGCACGGCCCACACTAAGCTGACCATGTGTCGGCCTTGTTCCAGGGCTTTTTTTTTTTTTGCCGCCGTCTGAGAGTCACTTCTCTCGATCGGCACGCGAATGAGCCTAAACTGGGGCCGCATGGACCCTGGGTGACTGAGCCCTCACACAGGGTTCTGGTTCGTTTTGCAGCGACTTGGTATAGTAAAAAGTAAAGCAATCACGGCGAGTGTGATATGCTGACTACGAAATTTTAATCTTTTTAGATAGGCTTAGGATATTTCCTACATTACTGCGTCGTGACGTCTCTCCGTTTCACTTTTCGGGGAGACACACTGACATATCAATTGTCTCGGGCCCCAAAATCTACCAATTCCCACTTCGTATTGTCCTCTCTTTAACGTGGGGAGATGGGACCGAGAATACCGCTGTTGTACAGTAGTCAGCCTTTCTCATAAGGCCGAGTCTCCTGATCATCGCGTGATCCTGAGCTCGGGTGAGGCAGCACCCTGAAAATCCTGCGTTGTGCCTTCCCTTGCATGACATGCGATAGGCCCTTTGTGTCCGGATTAGGGTACCCGACTGAGATGTGTATTTGATGCGTACAGTATTGTATACTTGATGTCGGTAACATTATTTTTGACGGGAGATGCCGAGTTTGTACCAGATAACTATTTTATAACACCAAATTATGCAGATAACTAACAATCTCGAGAAATTCAAATTGTACCTAATGATAACTCCGCTGCCCTTGAAGCTTGAATATTAGAAGTCCGTTGTACCGAGCGTCGTTCCCGAGCGTCGCGGTAGATTTTGCTGCAATCATACTGTATACTATAGAAAGATGTTTCGGCTGTCGGCTACGAAGTTGGGACGGGATTTCAATGAAATCTGACCCTTTTTCCTTGCCAGAAGGATCCGAAATAGGGTCTGACTGACCCCATGGGGGTCAATAGAAATTATTACAATTGGCAATTACAGTACTGTAAAAGGGTCACGGATAGGCGGCGGCGTCCTCGGCCGCGTTTGTGTTTTGCGTTACAGTAAAGTACTGTCCCTTACCCAGTATTCGGACAGCACCTGGTTGTCGGACAGTCGGCAAGCGTGACAAACACCCAGTTCTCATTCTTGCGACACAATAAGATTTTCATCTTAAAAACACCTGGAGCATGTTAAAAAGTGGTATTAAATGGTGTATGCCTAATTTTGCAGGGATTGGACAAGAGAAATCCGACAACCAGGTGCTGTCCAAACCCAGGGACAGTACACATATAGTAGGTCTTTGGGTTTCAATGAATTTAATTTTCAGTCAATACGCCGATGGCAGTCACGGTGGCTGCAGTGTCTCGAGGTAATATCCGAGGGGAACACTGACAGAATCACAGAAAAGTTGGCTTGACGAGACTAAGAGCTCTTGTATCTGTTCATTCTTGTCACCAACTCTTAGGAAATCGAGGAAATCGCACAAGTCATCACGCAATACGTATTGATTTGTCTGGCGTCTAGTTTCGCAGAAGTTTCTTACTCGCCTTGCTCGGGTTGATGACGCCGTAAGGCGTACACCTATAATGAAGCAATAGGCTATACCCGTATTTAAGACATTCTTTACACAGATAACGTGAATTGACCATGGGTCATTAGTAGGTTTACAGTAAAAAAAAGAGCTACAAACCTTCAAGCTTCAGGTCTGCAATGGAGGTCGGCCATAGCTGGTCTGACTCCGAGATCCATCTAGACTGGCCAAGAAATGCGCCGAACGCCAAACGGATTGGGATGTTGGCTCCAAGGCTGGCTCTTTTTCAGACTTTCAGTTGTCGAAATCGGCGCGCGTGCGTATCGCAAAATTTCGGGGCGCCTTATATAGTTTTAGTGGTAAGATTTATAATTATAATTATGACATATCACAAGAAAGCTATATAACCACAATTTAGCCGTAATCAAATCTAAAGGTCACTCTCTTAACTACAACGATTACAGTAAGTTCCCGGCAAAATTATGTTACTATAACCTCCTTCCCGAAGAATCTTGGACCATGGCTGTCGTGGCGCCTTGCTGGCACTTGTCAAATGAGATGCAACATGAGATGGACACTCGGGCTAGTACATAGGCGTTTGCCGCCTCCGAAGGTCCAAGTTATTTCTGAAGGCACGGGTGACGTGATAATCCATCTCAACGGGCATAACTTAGGCGAAGGAGGTATAATAAAGGTCTGGTCAGGTGTACTGTAGTTTCATGGCCAAAAATGCTGGTGATCCGCCCGTCCGTGACGGACGTGTCGAGGGTAAAATGCCCGCGTGAGGCCTATTGACGCTCACTGCTGTTCCTGGCGAGTCACGTTCGAACCGCCCTCGTCATGTGCCAACAACGTTGCAATCGCAACCATAACTAGTTCAGAACGTGCATGGGGGCAAATGAATTGTTTGTAAGGCCTAACAAATAGAGAAAGAAGGCGTGATTTTCGTGAAAATGAGCATTCGATTCGTTGCCACTACCGGATGAGTTTCACTTGTACATATGAATCAACAGATGGCGGGCGGCCTCAGATTCGTTCGGATCCAACCCTAAGGCAGTGTTCCCCCAAACGTACCTAGCCTATAAAAACTTCATCTGCCATCTGTAGACACCCCACCTTTACCCCATACTCCTGTCATCTCAATCCATGTCTGCTACCCCCCTCTAGTCCTGCTGGCCAAGCGCCATCTCCAGATCGTGATCCTTCCAAAAGCCAGGGAAAAGGGCCTTACCTCTCCGATCCCTCATCTCGTGTTGCCAGTGATGCATCATTGCATCGCATCAAAAACCTTCCAGGATACACTACACCTGTATTCAAGGGCAAAGGTGAGCAACGTGCCAAGGTCCAGGAGAACGTTGCCGCGAAGGTGAGTGTTTGGCGCTCTTGTGTCACAACTAAAATAACATAATTTTTTCTTATCTCCTTTCCGTCCGTTCATCCAGGGTTTTATTCCCCGCGAGCTCGTAGTAAACGAGGTCCAATGGTTTTACACGCACCTCGGTATCGATGACACGTACTTCCGTAACGAGTCCGTCGAGGTCATCTCTGACCATGTCATCGCTCTCTTTGGCGCCAAAGTGCTTGCGTTTACCAAGCACGACCCGACCAAACTGGTCATCGACCTCGAAAAGATCGATGCCGATGGAAACGGCGCCACGTTCATCCACACCAGTCCTCCTGGTTTGACCTTAACCGCAGGCCCAGGTTCGCTTGTTGAGCCACGGTATGTAGTCACGTGCACGTATTTGTGTTCGCGAAAAGAATTGACCGCATATATTTCATCAGCATCGACGAGCTCTACCTCGACAAAGCAACTCCGGATAATTGCTACCGCCTCGAGACCTACCGTTCAGCGGGCTCCATTTCTGCCAACGCAACCCAGCAACTTCGTTGTTACTTTGTCTCCAAGTGCAACTTTCCCGAAAATCCGCCCCCATCCCGTCGCACGGATGGCAAGACGGATATCCGTACTGTTTCTGACCCCGTATTCCTCGAAAAGGCGAGCGAGAACACGCTCGAAATCTACCAGGAGATTATGTGGAACGTCGAAGCGCGTTACGGCCCCGTGATTGAAGTGTTCGAAGTTGAGGGTACTCGCGAGCGGCGCCTGGTAATCGGGTACAAGATGGGTGGGACGACCCACTTCTTCAGCGCTTTGTCGAACCTATACCACTATTATTCGCTTTATTCTGCACGCAAATACGTCGGTGCGTCCGTTGCCCTCGTGTTTCCGAGCATCCTCTGACTCCTACCGCAGAGCAATTCTCGAATGGGGTCACCATCATCTCGATCTATCTCAATCCACTCCCCAACTCGAAGGCTCCCCCCATCGAGAACTCGATTTTCCAAGTCATGAAAGAAGTCTCGTTGCTTTATTGTCTTCCGGATAACCCGTTCTTTGTGGCCAGTCAGTCTCAGCACGCTGTGCAGGATGCGGCCTACGCTTGTGCGTGCAAGTTTCATTGCCGTTTATGTCCTTTTTGAAGGAGATTCCAGATTGTGGCTGGGTCTTTGCGCAACACTTCTGCAACCGCCTCGGCGCCTCATATCTCGCCCTTAAGAACGTCCTCGATGAGACGAACCCCACTCACGCCGAGGTTTTGAATGATATCAAACGACGTTTCCGTGAGGAAAGTTTCACACGTGAGAGTATCGCCAACGTGATTCATGCCCACCCGGAGCTCGTGAGTTGGCGATTTCCAGTTGTCTCCTTTTTCGTCCCTTAATCTTCGTGAGCGTAGATCCGCATGCTTTACGTAAACTTTGCAATGGTGCATTACCCTATCGGTGAAGCACAACGTCTCATGTATCCCCCTTTCTGCCTTCCTTTATTCGCTCTAGTCACCAATCTTCTCCATGTAGGCCTACACTTTCGTTCCAACGGCTGCAGACCGAGCAACCACTGACGGATCGAGAGCTATATGACCGTATTCGACGCACCGTGCCCAACAAGCAAGATGTACAAGTTCTCGAGAGTTTCTTAATCTTCAACAAGTGTGTGCACTTCCCACCCTTTTTTTCTTACCTGACGTAGCACAGACACGTTCTCAAGACAAACTTCTACCAGCCCACAAAAGTTGCGTTGTCCTTCCGTCTTGCACCGGAATTCCTTCCGGAGGTGGAATACCCGAACAAGCCGTTTGGGTTGTTCTTTGTCATCGGTGCGTGTTCGCCGCGGGTGTCGATTCGGTTCCGCTAAAATGTGGGGTAGGCAACGAGTTCCGTGGTTTCCATATACGCTTTCGCGATGTCGCTCGTGGGGGTATACGAATTGTGCGCTCGCGCAACAAAGAGTACGGACATCACTTATTCCTTGTACCCTGACACGTCGCTAAGAACTACCCATTCTGATATTTAGAAACTATTCGATCAATCAGCGCATGCTGTAGGTTTTCACCCTTTCATACATCGCTTTGCTTACGTGAATGTGGATCTAGGTTCGATGAGAATTACGGCCTTGCATCAACACAGTCGCTCAAAAATAAGGATATTCCTGAAGGCGGCGCAAAGGGCACTATCCTGCCTTCGTGCGGTTTTTCCTCTCCTTATTGGAAGCGGGCTGATGTCAACATTATACAGGCTTGGCGCCAATCCGAGACTGTGCTTCGAGAAATACGTTGACGTAAGGCACACCCTTGTCTATCGTAGTGAGAAGCTCATAAATCGATCGTCCCCACAGTCTGTTCTGGATCTGTTGATACCAGGACAGAGCCCCGGTATCAAGGAGTATCTCGTGGATCTATACAATAAACCCGAAATCCTGTTCTTTGGCCCCGATGGTGCATCTATATGTTTTTTCCAATACCCTCGTTATTTACAAGCGTATTTTGCAGAGGGGACGGCAGACATGATGGACTGGGCAGCTCGTACGTCTTAGTCTCGTATATGCAGGATGGAAGAACTAAATATCTGTAGTACATGCCCGCGACCGCGGGGCAGACACCTGGTGGAAGTCGTTCACGACGGGAAAGACAGCGGCAACACTCGGTGGCATACCCCACGACACTTATGGAATGACCTCTATTTCAATCCGGCAATACGTCCTCGGGATTTATAAGCAGTACGGCCTGCGCGAGAAAGACGTCACAAAGGTGCAGACCGGTGGCCCTGACGGCGACCTCGGTTCCAGTACGTGTTCGAATCCTTCATCTGCCTGGGATGGTGAATATCGAAACGTTGTACAGACGAGATTTTACTTAGCAATGATAAGACAATCGCGGTCATTGACGGGAGTGGCGTGCTCGCTGATCCGGCCGGCATTAACCGAGCGGAGCTCGTGCGCTTGGCGAAACTGAGGATCCCCGTCGAGAATTTCGACTTGTCAAAATTGAGCAAGGACGGGTATCTCGTGCGTATCGAGGACCAGGATGTCAAGCTTCCGTGTAGGTTGCAGTGGTTTCGGCCGGTTCTGTGATTTTAATGGTGTTTGTGGCAGCGGGTGAGGTTGTACCTGATGGTACTGACTTCCGTAATGGTGCGCACTTCCGTTTCAAGGCGGACCTTTTTGTTCCCTGTGGAGGACGGTGAGAGTGTTCTTCTTCGCAAGTTCGTGTAGCTTACGGCTTTTAGGCCGGAGGCTGTTAACGTCTCGAACGTTGCGGCGCTCGTCGACTCCGAGGGCAAACCCCACTTCAAGTATATTGTAGAAGGAGCGAATCTCTTCTTTACGCAGCAGGCGCGCCTTTATTTGGAAAAACGAAAAGTAGTCCTGTTCAAGGATTCGAGTGCCAACAAGGGTTTGTTGCTTCGATTACTCTTAGGACCTCCTATCTGAGTAATCTCCGCGCAGGTGGCGTCACCAGCTCATCTCTCGAGGTGCTTGCTGGTCTCGCATTATCCACGGAAGAATACGTCGACTTCATGGCTTTCAAAGACAACAAGCCGAGTGATTTCTATCAGAGTTACGTCAAGGACATCCAAGCGAAGATCTCTGAGAATGCTGCGGCCGAGTTTGTCTGCATCTGGCGGGAGCACCAGCGGCTGCAAGGCGCAAAAGCGCGCACGATCATCTCAGACGAGCTTTCAAGCACACTGAACAACCTGCAGGCAGAGCTCGAGACGTCAGACCTGTTCGAAGACAAGCCGAGCCGGGAGGGCGTTTTGCGCCGCGCGATCCCCAAGACGCTCGTCGACAAGATTGGGTTACAAACGTTTATGGAGCGCTTGCCAGAACCGTACCAGCGCGCTCTTTTCTCGAGTTGGGTGTCGTCACATTTCGTGAGTCACCCTTTGTTCGCGTGCGCCGTGAGAAGCGTGAGAGGTATTAACGCTGCGGACTCGGTCTACAGATCTACAAGTATGGTGTTCAGGCCTCAAGCGTGGACTTCTTCCATTTCGCGCGGGATCTTGCACTTTGAATAGATCGACACTTTTTTTCTGGTCAAAGGGAATAAGGACCCTAAGAAATTTGCGTATTTGGAAACTTTATACTCTGCCACGTGGGGAAACCAAGGCGCGAATGGTGCCGTAGTCAACAATTTAAAGTAGGCGTTTGTACCATAGATATATATCTCACGGTCCTGGTTCGGAGCTTCGTGAAATAATAATTTAAAAGCTTGTCTCCGCCATGATTCCTGCAATTTTCCGGTCTAATAAAGTTGGAATTCCCGCGGCCGCGCACTGGTACTGTAGAAGATGTAAAAGGACTTCTTGTAAATACGTCATATTCATCGTAGTCGCGTAAGTAGTGGAGAGGAGATTACAGATCGTGTGACTTATTTCCCTCGCTGTTATGGGTCCAGTTGCGGATCTAGACACTGGTCTCTCCGCAACCTCTGAGACTGGCTCACTCGTTTGCGCTCAATACTTGGAGCTGGAGTCCTGCCTCCCGGGGGAACTCTCGCCATCGGATAATAACTGCGATGTAACAACGTTGTTCAGCTGGCGGACGACTACAACCCCCTGAGAATTGATGAGAATTGATGACCAATTTTCCTTGAAATTTCCCGTGCAATCTCTCCCTCTGAACTATGAACCCCGTTCTTGAATTCAAGAAGTCTGCTGATGTCTGTTCGAATCTACAGTACAGTAAGTATAGTTTTGGAAAGTAATATAAGATTTTTTTTACATTACCCCTGACAGGACAAGACAATACGTACAATACAGTAAACGATTGTCGGAGAGCACGCGTCACATCGGAAATACCCAGCACAAGGCGGCACAACACATTACAGTATGCTTGAAGACATGTCTCAGTACAAGGTACAGCTGGATAGATGTTCAAGATGCTCAGAATTTGCGGCGCGTCTAGGGTGGAAACGAAGGAGGCAAAGAACAGCAGCAACCCGGGTATCGCGCGAACGATGGTTTCCAACGGCCCATGATCGTGTGTATGACGCCGCTTCATTCCAAAAAAGCAATTGCACCCCGGAAGACGTGGTAACATTTGTGACAACTAACCGTTCGTCGGCCGATTTAACCGTCGAGGATGTTTCCGCACTTCGAGATAGAAAGCAAGCTACATGGCGTGCACAACGCGCGTCACGTTGGAGTCGGACGTGACGTGGAACCTAGCGACTTCCGCCATTTCAAACCGTGACTAGCACCGTGGCGAACGCGGAAAGTCGCGGGTTCCCCCGACAACGCCTTGAACAAGACAGTGGCTTTTCACAATATGTACTTTACACCCACGGAGTACTGAACGCATTCGCCACCTTTGTTTTTTTGTTGCAAATGGGAATGGGGAACACAGCGATGACGGACGCACACTACGTAGTACGTGAGAGTGAATGAAGCGCGTCTGATCGTCAAGGCATTATAGGTAGGTCGTTCTGTCAGATCGTCCATTGATCTGGGGGACATATCACCTCCCAATTACGCGAATGCAAGAAGAGAATGGTTAACCAACGCAATCTTCCCACTATTCGTAGCTTAACTATGAATCCGTACGTAGTTGTGCGCCGAGTTCTGTCAACCTTTTGTGCAATCTCGTCCTTCTCATTCGCCGATGCCTTGACCGATACCACTTGGAACGGGGCCCTTCCCTCCTTGTCCTCTCCGTATGCATTCGCACAATGGTCAAGCAACAGGCGCACGACCTCTGTCTCCCGGGATGAGGCCTTGAGTCTCGCTGTATTACTGGATGTTTTAGTCTTGGACGAACTTGGCTCTTTCTGGGAGTACCGAGGACTATACTGTAAAAAAAGCGTAGCTGGTTGGGTTGGTTCCAATATTTGCCACCTTTGTTCCTTTGGTACACACGAGAAATAGGGGGCTAGGCGACGTTGAACGAAGCGCTTCGGATCGTCAATGGCATTATAGGTAAGTCGTTCGCCTTGTCAGATTTTCCCTTGATTTGTGGAATGTACCATAGGTAATCGACGCAAAATCTCCCTCTATTCGTAGCGTAACTATCAATCCATACGTAGCTGTGCGCCATGTTCTGTCAACATTTTTACAATTTCGTCCTTTCCGCTCGCCAATGCCACATGGAGTGGGGTCCTCCCCCCCCGGTCCTCTGCCTTTACATTCGCACCATGGTTAAGCAACAGGCGCACGACCCATGTCTTCCCCCTGGACGAGGCTGTGTGCAAAGGGGTCCTGTATCCCCCATCCCTCGCGTCTACGTCCGCGCCATGGTCGAGTAGAAGGCGCACGATCTCTGTTTTCGCTTCGGATGATGCCAAGTGTAACGGCGTTGCATCTCTATTGTCCTTTACGTCCACATCCGCGCCGTGCTCCAGTAACAACCGCACAACGCCAGGATAGTCACCCTTTGAGTATGAATTCTCTGAGACTCGATGCAATGGAACCCGGCCCTTGTCGCTCCGAGAATTTACGTCCGCCTTGTGTTCGAGTAGCATCTGAGAAACGTCAGCGCATCCGTTCCTCGTGGCTTGATGGAGTGGGGTCCAAAGGTCATATTGGCGGGAATCTACGTCAGCACCATGGTCAAGGAGGAACCGCCCCGTTTCAACGTGTCTCTCTAATGCCGCGAATTGCAGAGGAGATCGCTGGTACCAGCCTCTAACGTCCACATCGCCACCACGTTCAAGAAGTACCCGCGCTACTTCGACGTGATTCTTGGCTGACGCTGCATGTAGTGCAGCTCCGCGGCCACCACCAAGAGCGTTGACATGTTCAGGGTACCTGGTCAGAAGGTGTTCTACGAGTCCATGGAATCCGCACAAGGCAGCATAGTACAGTGGCGTGGCCATAGGTTCCATTATGGGGTCAGACCTCCAGAACTCGTCTTCTACATTATACAACTGGGCCCACGCAGAAAAACACGGCTTGGTTGGGTCAAAGAGTTGTTGCATCCCTCCTTGTACTCGTGGTAATACCTCGTCGACCCGGGCATGAGTCACCCAATGTTGGGCAGCGTAACTAGCCAGAGGGAGGCTGCTCCCATCGTGATCTATGGGATTAGATCGACCGTCCTTTCTGTCCAAAGATAATAGGGTACCGAGACAAGCTTGTGCAAGGAGAGTATGGGCGAGCCCAGGGGAAATGTGATAGCGGGTGGCGTCTCCACCCGAAGTGGCGAGGCGCTCCGAAGTTAGGAATTCCTTCACCGAAAAGTGAGAAAATTGCACCACTCGGGAATCACCGTCGTCAATGACAGCGATCAAGCTCGAGCAAGTCGACAGGACGGCTCGTTCATGGTCCTTCCATCGCCAACTCGGGTCCACCTTCGGGATTCCTCCCTCGGCCGCATCAAAGTCATACGCAAGGAGTTCAGCGAGCTCCTCGACATGGAGCGGCCGGATGGAAACCGTGAGACACTGCAAGAGACGATGTGCGTGGTCCCTACTTGGTCTCTTGATTTGCTTCAGTATCCGCTCGTACGTCTCGTCCAGTGATTCGGGTAACTTCCTTGAGCGTGCGCCGGACACTTGCTGGCAGACAGTCTTGCAATGCCTCGAGCTGACAGAAAACCCAACGAAACCTATTCGACAACATCAGTAACTCGTCATCGACATAGTGAATATGGTTACATTCCGTCGGCTCTCTCCGAGAGTGTCTCGATAACAAGGTTTTTTTCATCTTCTCTCCATCTACTCATCATCGTATCCGAGTCAGAGCATACAACAGATTTGATGTAATCGGCGATATCCTTCTTTTGCCCGACCTCTTCATGAAGGGATACAGAATGGGATGCCAGCGGCCCAAGGGCGGCTTTGATGTCGATCTCAGGTCGACTGGTGATGCAAACACGAAGATTTGGTAGACGAGAACCAAGTAATTCTTTCACGAGTCGGATGACTCGTGTACGCGCGGATGGGATCCCGGAGGTGTTGGGACATTCGTCGAGCGCATCAACGATGAGATAAGTTGGGCTTTGTACCAGGAGCGTTAGCATCTCCTTCAGGCTTCGCACCAGATCGTCATCGCTGGGATTGTGCGTGCCATTGTCGTGTGCAACATAAAGGCGGAAGAGTATTTCGCAACATAGGTCAGATTGGGCCGAGAGCTGGTTGACGAGAGAGAGGAGTAGGCTGCGCCGAGTCTGCTTGGCTGAGTCCCGGAAATCGAAGTAGAAGTACGCCACGGATGCCAGGCCTGCTTTGCGCAAGGAAATGGCGTCCTGGATGATTGAAGAGCTGGGCGAGGGTGAGTTCCTTGAGTTAGGACCAATTGAGCACCAACGAACCAGAGTATGCTCTTTCCAGCTCCCGCTACGAAAAGACGACACTATAAGGAAACGCCTGGCTGTAGAAAGAAGAAAAGGCGTACGCTTCCCGTGAATCCACAATAGCGAACCGGTGGACTTCCATTCCTTAATTTTACTTCCTTCGAAGAACCACTCCGCCGTTTGCTTGTGAGAGGTATCGCATGCGATGTTGTGATTCGTGGACGGATCCGGTGGAGAGACCCATCTTCGGAGCTCCTGTCGCTGCCTATCGTCAATAACTTGTGTAATCTTGTTCTCGACATTGTGCGTGATCTTCAGAAGTTGTGCGGCGGCCATCCGCGCCTCTTCCTGTGTCAATTTATCAAGCCTCTTGAGCGCGTCCTTGAGCTCCGTCCTCCCGGCTAGCTTCTTGAGATACTTCTCTAAGCAAAGATCAGGATATCCCTGAGCGCCCAGCCGGATTAACGCACTTGTTCGTCCTTGCTTAATTTCCTTTGTCGAAATCGCAAGAATACCGAGAACTTCGACCATTATCTTCATGATTATGTCTGTCATTGCTGCTGTCGGTGGCACCTCGGTGTACGTCTCGAGACGTTTAAAGAAGTTTTCAACACGTTCGAAAACATCAACAAGCGCGTCTTGGCTCTCTCTGACATCTTTGGCCGCCTGAGATCCCAGGATCAGAACGGCGCGCGATAGCGATTGAGTTGGGAGAGGTGCTCACTAAAAGAAGGACGCCAACACCAGCAAAGATTACTTTCGCAGGCGAGAACACCTGCGGGATAAGTATCAGTGCACAGATGTTACACGAGCCTCTTCGTCGAGATTTACCAGGCCGACGCCCTCTCCAAGCGTCGCAGAAAATGCATAGAGGACATTGATGGTCGGGTCGAGCCACTTGGCCAACCTGTCATCGACACTCCGAGATTGTTCAAAATCCTGGACTTGTTCTTGAAGCACGGCGAGAATGTCGGCAGGAGAATCGCAGCTGTGCAATCTGGCGGCAAGTGGATGTGTGAGAAGGTCTTTTTTCGTCTGTTTCTCGTACGCCTTCAAGGAAGCGTGGAAGATGGACTGGAAATTGAGAAGGGAAGCAGCTGTCGGGAGGGTTGACATAGGGCTTGTGACCTTTTTCACGGGAAGAAAATGTAGATTAGCGGACAATAGAGCGAAATTGTTCGTTCGATAGATGTGCACTACCTTGTCGATGAACTGACACAACCTAAGCCTATTGAATTTGGCGCTTACTGTAACGCCAACCTCGATAGGGAAAATAGGCGCTGTACAACTTGTCAGCGTTTGGTTTGGACGTCAACGATCCAGTCGACCGTTATCACCGCACCGCAACTCGCGCAAGAAATCCGATTTGTGCGTCATGAGTCACTCAAGATCGATTATCTCCCGTTGGCAGGCGCCTTCTCAGGACTACCTGATGCTCGTTTACGTGTGACGGTATGCGCACAAACGTCCCTGTTTTGCTAGATCTCAAAATCCGAATAATTCCGACTCGGAGTGCCATCACTGCGACCCGGTCTCAACTGCCATTTGCAATGTCTTTATGTCGCACTGACTCTCATCAGAACGAGTCTCTGCCCATGGTGACATCGTAAGAGAACTACGAAAGCTGTGATTATACCAACCGTTGACGTGGGATGTTTACTGTAAGGGGCCTCTGCATGCACATACCAATGGGAGAGCTCGCAGCCGTTACAGTATGGGACCCTTGGCTCGGAATACGCATTCAAGTTAGGTCATTACTGAAGATAGCTCCTCGGCATCCAGGCCGTCGACCGTATCCTCTCCAGTCTACCCGCTAAACCTGGTGAACACCAAACCCGCTCAGAACTCTGGAATGCCGATATTTACGCATGATATCGCTTTATTTCCGTTCTTATCGGGAAGCACAACACTCAGTTGTCACTGAGCAGCTATACTAGTACTTGGCGCTATACGACTTGGTGGGAATCGATCATGGCGTGCGAAGCATCCACTTATCGGCCGATACCAAGATCAGACTTTCACCTATTGGTGATCTTCAGAACTTCTTTCTCCCACCAGTACCCATGCGCGCACCTCTTCGCCGGTATAATAGTGTTCCCATCGGACAATAGCTCCGGACCCCAATAGGCTCGACTTTAATGGCAAGCAGTTCGGCATGCCGTGAGTCATATGCTACAGGACCCGGGGGCAGCTGGGCGGCAAGTCGGCAGCTTTGGGGGATTGTTTTGTTTTACTACTAAAGAAAGATGACGAAAGCCACGCCCTCCTGCCAGTGATCAGCCAGATCCCCCCCCACGACAGACCCTGTCCCTTGATTGACCGCTTTTGCCTGTCTAGAGCATGCCCTCAAATGTCGTGAGCACATGTTCTGTCAGCTTTCAAGTTCCAGCTCCTTCGAGAGACGCCGAAAAAGGCGACGACTCAGCCGCCAACACCGCAAGCGAGAGCCTAGACATAGAGCACGTCTATGTCGATGACGATCCCAGGAAGTGGTCAAATATGCGGAAGGTCAGTCGCTCTTTTGCGACAATTGATGTTGCAACCGGCTCAGTTAGTACCTGCCACTGGCGTCACCCCTCACTTGGCCTCTAGACAGGTACACTGTGCATGATCATCTGCGCATCGATAGTCGCTGGCCTCAGCATAAGCATATTTAACCGTGAGTATCATTACCTTTCCGAGCCGACCGTGCAGCGTTCACCGCATTGCCGAACTTACGTCTCCGGAAGCTGCGATAAAGCAGGTTGAGACCGACTTGCGGACCACCAGTGGGAAATTCAGTCTGGTCCTCTCCATATTCATCGTGTTTCAAGGCAGTGCGCCTCTGTTGTGGACCGCCATCAGCGAGATAAAAGGAAGGAAGGTTAGGATATACTTTATCTGACATCTGTTTGCTAACCGAGAGGCTTTCTGGATGTGTTGACTCTACAAGCTCGTCTATGTTCTCTCTCTTGCGATCGGTATGGTGGGGTATATAGTCGCCGCAGAGGCTGAGAGTATCGGTGTGCTCATCGGAATGCGCGCCATCCAAGCTATGGGGTGAGTAATGGCGACATTTCCATCTAGATATCGAACTACTCTTTCTCGCAATAGCACAGGCTCTGTCTTGGCCATTGGCGCGGCCACCCTTGCGGACATATACGATCCCTGTGAGCGCGGCTCTAAGTTGGGCATTGCCTACGCTGCGCCCTTACTCGGCCCGTCCCTCGGCCCCATCCTCGGAGGTGTTTTGACGCAGGCATTTAGCTGGCGCGCCTGTTTCTGGTTACTGGCGGCGTACCTCGGCGCTAGCCTCGTGCTTTTTGTATTCTTCTTCCGCGATACCTTCCGGAAAGAGCGCAGTCTTACGTACCAGCGTGTCCTTGCGAGGCGGAGGTCAGCGGCGTCCAAACGGTCTAGTGTCACGTCGGACCCTACGTACGAGCTGGATACCAAATCAAAGGGAGAGGCAGCGGTCATTGTGGGAGAGGCGTCTAGCCCCGTGGCCACAGTCGCGGTAGCGAGCCCACAAGCAGGGGCAGAGATCGCTCTGTCGTTCAAGGACGTGAACCCGTTTCCGCCTCTGTTTCTTGTTTTGAAGCGTCGGAACAACATCGCGACACTTTTTCCATCAGGCATGCAAATAAATAACCTGCGTACTTCCTACCCTCCGACCGGATCCGCTGATCCACGCTTTAGCCTTTTTTTTTGCTTTCTCATACAACATCACGTATACGTGCTCGCGGACGCTCGGCGATCACTATAATTACGACGCACTCAAAATCGGACTCGTCCTTCTCTCGTTCGGAGCTGGGAGCTTACTCGGGAGCGTACTCGGCGGGCGCTGGTCCGACCGAGTACTGCGTCGTCTGACCAGTACGAATGGCGGACACCGTTTGCCCGAGGCATGTCGCCTATTGTGTACACTTCCACCTCCTCGCAAGCTCTGATTCCCGACGTGCCTTCTAGATGCGCTTAGAAAGCACCAAACCCGCAATGGCGTTCCTCCCGCTCTCTGTCGTCGCGTATGCGTGGCTCGCCCAAGAGCGCGTCCACGTCGCGTCCTTGTGCACCGCGCTCTTCTTCGTAGGCTTCTTCTCCGTGTGAGCCCGTCATTTCCTATATCCCCTATCTTGTCTTTCCTGACACTCTTTTACAGATGGATCTATTCGAGCACACTCGCATACATCGTCGATGCCAACCCGGGCCGCTCCTCGGCGGCCGTCGCTGCAAACAGCTGGTTCCGCGGCATCGCGGCGTTCGTTTTTACAGAGGCTGTGGTCCCTCTCCAGGACTCGATGGGCGACGGGGGGCTGTACACGCTCTGGGCGGGGATCCTGGTCCTGAGTGAAGTCATGCTTTTGCTGGTGCGGTGGCGCGGCGGTGCGTGGCGGGAGGCTGCTGAGGAATGCGAGAAGCCCCGGAGCTAAGTCTCTCTGGGTTCGGAGTCGGGACTCGGACGCGAGCGTGCTACGAGGTGGCCCTCGCTTACCTTCAATGGATGGGAAGAGGTACACGCAGGATGGCCTTTTGAATCGGAGGGATCCTCTGAGATTGTCCTGAGTGCCGGTTCATGTCGTGGCGTATTATCACGCGCATGCGGACCTGTTATCGATGTAGATTACTCCACTCGGGCGCGACGACATTTTCAGGCAACAACTAGTTTTATCACCGGTCCGAGCTTGTTACTTACCTAACCCACGACAGAGGTTGGGCACACTACATTTCTTGACAAGACATTGATAGAGGGTATCGCCATTTCTAGCGAACATGGGTTCTACGTGAGCTCCGCGAACTTTCTTTTCCTCTGTTCGGAATTGGAATTGGCAATATCGCCCCACCTCTCACCACGTCGAACCCAACACGCTTCCATGACTCCAGCGAGCACACAACTCATTTAACTTTGGCCTCCTCGACCACAGGCGTAGAACAGCTACCACTTTAGAGACTTGGCGATAGAGCGCGGATGCCAGCAGGCATATATACTCTACGTGGAAGGTGACCTCTCAGCGAGGATTTCGATGGCGATGTAGACTTACTGTGATCCCACCTTACAGATACATTCGCTACGTATTTCTATGTCTGCCTAGGGTTAGTGTAGTAATGTTCGAGTGTTACAACAACCCTATCACGCTTACAAAATACCCTAGATGTTCCACGACTCTCACAAAGTCACTAATTTCTCCACGGGATTCTTACGACTATCTTGGACCGCGATTTCATTCGTTTCAGTACCTTTTCCCTCCCGCGTCTCAACAGCGAAAGTGCAATCATCGTACCTCATCCAGTGGCCCATCGGAAGGTGCGCGACTGGCTCCCAGAGTCGAGTGGATGGGCGACTGCATCAAGAGAGGGCCAGTTGAGGATTGAGAGTGTTCGGGGTCAATCGACTCCGTCGCTGTCGTTTCGCTCTCAGGGGGGAGTCCTTCGGGAGTCGGATGACTACATCGAGCGTGGGATCATGGTCCAAGGGTACTGATTCCGAACCGGTGCCTTGGGGTGGCTTGACTACAAACTGCTCACTCTTTGCAGGGATCGGTACAATGGCGCGAGTCGTCGGGTCAACGGGCAGTCGTTAACGGCACCTAAAAGGGGACGGATAAGCATAAATACACGGTGATTCGGGACTACACACTTCAGGTCCAAGTTGGGGGGTCACAGCAACTTCGCGTGGTTGAGCACGCTGGACGGTCACATGAGAGGCTAACAGTGAATTGGCGAACAGATTCACGCACGTCCACGGGCCACATTAAGGAACGATAAATATTGCCAACCGAAAAATGTGTGCGAGTGCATCTCATGCCCCGCGGACAAGGGTAGGGCATGAAAGCAGAACATACCCGATCGGACGGCAACGAAGTCCTACACAGAATCTGTTCCGAGTTATCGTAAATACAGTGCGGGATGCATGCCTGCGGGAGATACTTACAAGTTTCGGAGGCCTCAGCTGCTTTCGGGCTGAACGGAGTTCTGGAGGGAAATCACGGCGCGTCATAAGGTAGTCTAGTAAATCGAGCTAAGAAGAGCCAGAGTGAGGGAAAGCAGAGCACATGAAGATAAAGTAGTACCATGTCCCCGTGGGGGACATGCGCGCGAGGACAGGAAATTTCTTTGCATACACCCCCGTAGACGAAATTCCTGCAAATAAGCCAAGGCCGGTGCACCCGCGTACTTGGATGGGGATCAGAGTTGGGCTGCTCAAGTATTGAAAAGGTGGGAGCCCTCGAGTCGGAACGTGGAGGCGTACCAGTTGAAGGGGACGGAATCGAGAGATAGACTGCATATAGTCGGTTGCGAGGGTCAAGTAGGTATAAAAAAAGGGGAGGAATTCAAAGCCCAATGGGATGAAGTAACGATCATGGACTTTATGTAGGGTGTCAGTCAGGCGCAGGCGCAGTCCGCAGGCGCAGTCCTACTATATTGTTACACGATTGAACTCTGATTACATACAAGCTCTGGGAGGGGATCTTCGTCCTGAGTGAACTCATGCTTTTGCTAGTGCGGCGGTGCGTGGCGGGAGGCTGCTGAAGAACGCGAGAAGCCCCAGAGCTAGCTTTCTCTGGACTCAGAATGGGGACTCGGACGCGAGCGTGCTACGAGGTCGCTCACTTACCTTCGATGGGAGGGAAAAAGGTACACAGAGAGCCTTTTGTACTGGACAGCGTACGGTTGGTCCTCTAGGATTGTCCTGAGCGCCTGGTTCATGACGTATATGCGGACCTATTTATCGATGTCGATTGCTACGATTGGGCGCGACGACATTTTCAGGCAACAACTAGTTTTATCATGACCAATATTGCCCCAACACGCTTCCATGACTCTAGCGAGCACCCAACTCATTTAACTTGGCCTCCTCGATCAGAGGCGTAGAACAGTTATCACCTGAGAGACTTGGCGCTAGAGCGCAGGATGCTAGATGCCTGGCATACCCACCCAGATGACCCTCAGCGAGGAAAAACTCTTTTGTCTTGATGCTTTGGTCGGCCGCACGTCGTAAATGATACTGGGTTTGTCGCTGTAACCACATGACCGAAAGGTTATTGTGCTCATGGTCGCTAACGAGCGAGCGAGATAGGTTTGAATTTTGCTCAGGCTGTATTATTACCGTCTATTGTAGCCCAGCGAGCGAGATCGGGCAACCGCAAAGAGAGTCCTTGGCTTATTTCGATGGCGATGGCAGACTATGATAAATTCGCTACTATGTCTGCCTAGGATTAATAAACGATAGTGTAGTAATGTTCGAGCGTTACAACAGCCCTATCACGCTTACAAAATACCCTAGGTGTTCCACGACTCTTACAACGTCACTAATTTCTCCACGGGATTCTTACGATTATCTTGGACCTCGATTTCATTCGTTTCAGTACCCTTTCCCTCCCGCGTCTCCAAGTGCCCGAGGCTCATGGCGCCTGGCACTGGAAGGGCGATATCCTGACCTGCGCGTGCCCCAAACTGATTCTCAGCCGAGTCGCCGCGCCTGCCGAGTTCGGAAAACAAGCTGGAGATACTGGGACTCGCGCTGGGACTCGCGTCGGAGCCTTTAGATCCGTCCTCACGGGTACCAAGTTTCCCAGCATTCGCGCTACCATCGGACCCATGGAATCCGTCGTGACGCTCCATCAGGCGCTTAGAGGAACTAGGTACCTCAGTTTCCTCACGCGGTGGGAGTGAAGCAGACGCGAGGTCAACTGACGATGCCTGGGGGAGAGAAATCGAGTTCGGTCGTTTGTTGCCCGTCGCGACATCTGACCCTCCTGCAAACTGACTCTCGGGTGTGGGCCTGTCAGAGAACTGTTGCAGACGCTGGCCGCGATGATGCTCTTCAAAATCTTCACCAGTTTGCCAATGTTCAAATTCGTGAGGGCGAGAATAATGACCACGAGGCGGACCAGAAAAGTCATCATGGAGACGGCGATACTCGTCGTGGGGGTATTCATCATGGGGGCGTGCATCTTCATAATGGTGATAGCGAACGAAGTCGTCCTGGTGCTGGCGAGGATAGTCGTCATAGGGGTAATCATGCGGGCGAGGATAATTATCATGAGGATAGTGAGGATAGGAAGGAGGGTAGTAATCATGGTACACGTGCTCGCTCTCATGATCAATGAACTCTTGCTCGTGACCGTGGAATTCGTGTGGTGACTCGTGTTCGTGTTCGTGTTCGTGCTCGTGCTCGTGTTCGCGCTCGTGCTCAGGAAAGGGATATGGGTACGGATACGGATACGGATAAGGAATGGGCGGCCCAGGCGGGCCGGGTACACTGGGGCCGGGTGGGCCAGGAGGACCCTGCGGCCCAGGAAGACCAGACATCGGCTGCGGAGGAGGGCCCTGAGGGGGAGGACCAGGCGAAGGAGGGCCAGGCGGGGGAGGGCCAGGTGGGGGAGGGCCAGGCGGGCCAGTCTTCCCATCATGACCAGGACCCTCGGGGCCAGTTGGTTCGCCGATGCGCTTTCCAATGACATTTGCGGCGGTATCAAGTGCAGAAACTGAGGGTGCACGTCTGTATGCACGCGCAAGACCATCTCTGGTGTTTGCGAAGTGGTGGTACTTGTTCGAGACGCCGAGAGGGGTACCATCCTCGATGACGGTGTCTGAAACACGCCGGGAGTCGAGAGGAGCGGCGGCGGCATAGGCAGAGAAGTGCACGAAGGCGAACAAAAGAACGAAACGAGCGTTGACGGGCATGTCGTAGACTGTGTGTATAAAAAGAGTGGAAGGGAAAGGAAGGAAAGCGCGCTGGGCTGGTGAGGGGAGTAGAGGAGAAATGGGGGGATTATATACGCGGGGAGGAGGCGATTGGAACCCATAAATAAGGGATATCATTGCAGAATGAATGACGTCAATGATCATCGCTGTGGGTGAAACGATCACGTGATAGGTTGAACTGGACAGGGTTGGAATCCGCGTGTTGTTTTGGTTTCTCGTTCTTGATTGCGATGGCTTCCGTTGGCTCTGTGACTCGTCAGATCGCTGCTCTTGAAATATCCGCAAAACAAAATGGCGCGACAAAGCCGACGAGACCTCTCAAGACGGCCGGTCAAACTAGCGTCTCTAAACTTCTCACTAAATTCGCTGCTCCCAATCCCTTCCCCGATCCCAAACTGAAACCTCTCGCAAAACCGAAACCTGGCAGTACCACCCAATCAAAGCAATCTGCTTCCACTTCTCAGAAACCTGTGGCAACACAGAAGCCTCTCACCGAAGCTGAGCTCGACATTGGCAAGTACGATGGTGGTTTCGAAATCGAGAACGAGAAGCGTGGCGAGGCCGTACAGGGAGAGGCGGCACGAGAGCTTGCTCTTGACTCTAGCGTCTCAAGGTATCGTCGCCATATAGTTTCTCCTTTTCCATCGTCGTCCAACGATTCGTTTCCAGAACGCGCCCTACGCGTGAATGGCACCTGACCGACTTTGATATCGGTCGCCCGCTAGGCAAGGGCAAATTCGGGCGCGTCTACATGGTTCGCACCAAGGTCGAGCCCAATTACATCCTCGCCCTCAAGTGTCTTTACAAGTCTGAGATTGTCCAAGCCCGAGTCGAGAAGCAGATCCGCCGCGAAATCGAGATACAACAGAACCTCCGACACCCCAACGTCCTCCGCCTCTACGGCTACTTCCACGACGAGAAGCGTATCTTCCTCATGCTCGAGTTTGCCGGCAAGGGCGAGCTTTACAAGCAGCTCACGAAGTACGGCTCCTTCTCGGAGCGCCGCAGCGCAGTCTATATCGACCAGATGGCCGACGCCCTCTCCTACCTCCATTCGAAGCACGTCATCCACAGGGACATCAAGCCCGAGAACCTCCTCCTCGGCATCAACGGCGAGCTCAAGATCGGCGATTTTGGGTGGAGCGTGCACGCCCCGAGCAACCGGCGGACCACCCTTTGCGGCACCCTCGACTATCTCCCACCCGAGATGGTTGAGGGCCGCGAGCACAACGAGAAGGTCGATTATTGGGCCCTCGGCGTGCTCACGTATGAATTCATCGTCGGCTCGCCTCCATTTGAGGAGATGTCCGGGTACAATGGTCCGTCTTTGTTCTTATCTCCTCATGGTCCTGGGCGCTCTAATGCTGACCGGGGTCCCCTCCGATCGTGTAGCTACGTACAAACGAATAGCAAAGGTCGACCTACGAATTCCGGCGAAGGTTTCTGCGGACGCACGGGACTTGATCACGAATGTGCGTTCCTGTCTGTTTTCTTTTTCCTCGACTTTTCTCCCCACTTTGTTGGCGGCAAGCGCTGATCATCTCACCTGCCCGCAGCTCTTACAATACGACCCCGAGAAACGCTTGGCCCTCTCGGAGGTCCGCAAACACCCTTGGGTAGTGCGGTTTCGTGTAAAAACCCCGACTCCAGAAGTGGCAACATGACCGGTCAAGGAGCAGCAGCGCTGCGGGGCGATCTGAGCCCACGATGACCACGCACGGTGACATTCCTCCCGTCCCTTCCCTTTCTGTCCATCCCTCCCTAGATGGCGGTTGTATGCATAGCTATCGCTTTGGACGTGATGTTGTTTGTTACAGTAAGGCTGTGTCGAGAGACCTATAAATATCGCCTTTTTTGTCGAGGCATCGATATTCATTCATTTACGTATGTCACGGAGATCCGCAATCGGGAGGATTCCAGTAAGTTGGAATTTACCGATCGTACGGTTGACCCACCTGATGGACCATACCATAACGGGCGGTGAGGAATGAACATAACAAAGCCAAATAACGATGTTTGCCTCTGTTTGCCTAGAGATAAGGTACACTTACACACACACACACTTACACGCACTGCTGTGAAGTTTGGAGTTGGGTACGCATAGATCCGATCCGGTTTGGGGCACTGAAACGTCTCTGGGTGGCGGGAATCGATTCCAATTGGTTGATCAACGTGAAAATAATACTATTTTTGTGATCGATACAAATATAGGTGGAGTAAAGCAAGAACGCAGGGATATAGATGCGCACAACAGCGAGATGTACAGAAAAAAAAAAAAGCGATAGATCTGAGCAAAACAGTGGGACAGCAGGGATGACAGAACAAAGACAGCAAAGCGACAGCGATTGAAAAAAAAAAAAAAAAAAACAAGACAAAGAGAGCAGGAACACATCAAGCATAGAGACATCATCAATCATGTCATGTCACGTCGTACCCGTCGCATCACTCAGCCCAACAATGGCGACGACAAAAAAAAAAACTTCCAAGTCACGTAAACGCGCAACTCCCCCATCCGTCTCTCTGCTCCACGCAGCACCGCTGCGCAAGCAGAAAGGAAAGGAGAAACCCCCTACTGAGCTAAGGCGAGTGGGCCCACTCCGGCGTCTCGCACTGCGGGTTCTCGTGCCCGCGCCAGTGCCGCTGCGCCGAGTCCTGCCGCGAGAGCACCTGGCCGCACTCGGGGCACCGCACGCCCGCCCTGTTCGGGTTCTCCACGCACGACGCCGCGGCATGCCGCTGCGCGTCCTGCGCGCGCGTGAATAACTTTGGGCAGAAATCGCATTTCGTGCGCCGGGCACGCGGGGCGCGCCCCCCGCTGCCGCCGCTTGTACCCGCGCGACGCCGTGCTCGGCGTGGGGCCACTGTGGATGTGGTCGTGGGGACGGGAGACGGGAGGGAGGCGGCGGACGTGGACGCGGACGCTGGAGCAAGCGACTGGCTCGAACCACTGCTGCTGCTGCTGACGCTACTTTTACCGTCGTCGTCGTCACAGTCGTTCTTCTCGACGTTTGGCAGCGGGACGATGAAGCGGGCAGGTGCTGAGGTCGCCTTGACGATGGCCCCTCCGTCGGCACGCATGCATTTGGACGTGTGCGCGTCTGCGGTATCAGCAGTGGCGGCGGCGGCGGCGGGGAAAAACGAGCCGTCGACGTAATTGTAGTCGTCGCTGTCGTTGTCACTGTCCCGCTTCGTTTTCATGCCCACCACGCGGGGTGGCGGGGCGCTCGTCGCTCCGATAGAGTGGCCGCGGGACGAGAACGGGCCCGCTGCGTCCGTGGAGAGCTCAAAGGAGTTCTGCAGCGCACCGGGGGAGAACGAGAACGAGGCTGGGGAGATGGCTCCGTCGCTGGTAGGTGTAGAGAATCCCAGTGAGATGCCGCAAGATGATGCCGTCGTCGTCGTGTCTTCTTCTTGGAAGAGGTCGAATACGCCGACGGGGGGCGGTGAGATGGTTGCCAGATTGACCGTCAATGGCGTGCCCCCAAAGGTGTAGGAGACATCGTTCACGGGCGAACCAGACGTGTTCAGCGTTGAGAGTGCGAGCTGGGTGGTCATGACTGTGTGAGCTGGAGCTCGTATGACTTTCTTTGATAACTTACCTGCAAATCCCCCATACCGGGGGACTCGCTTTGGCTCCAGGGCCAGGCAGGGTCGGCGTACAGATTAGTATCATTGCTCCCAGAGGCGAGCGTCGGTGGAGGCGTGGGACTATGAACCGTCGCCAGAAATGAAAATTCATTCAACGACGACAGGGCGTCTGCAGATGGCTGTGAAGAACCTTCCCCCTGTAGGGAACCACCGGAGAAGTCGAAGTAATCTGCCTGGAGGTGTTGATCGAAGCTCAGACCGTCGCTGTAGCCGTATCCCGATAGGCCGGCAGTCGGGCTCGTGTGTAGGAGCGCAAATCGGCTTTGAAGGTAGCGTGCTACGTGGTTCCAACAAGAAAATACCACGTCCGTGGAGTCTGCCCATACCCAGAGCGAGGTGTCGGCGCGCTGGAGGCGTTGCAGATCAGCGATGTGTGCATGCAATGGGTAAAGTCACTTACAACAAAGGCCGAGGTCTGACAACAACCGGCGGCATAGGCCAGGTCGGCTGCACTGTCGACGATGCGAACGCTGTACCCGCATCCGGTGTCAAGTTCATGTTGTTGCATTGTCCTGGAGTGATTCGAGCTCAGCGAGGGTCAGAGACATCTAAGCAGGCTGCCACTTACGCCGACTCGATGGCGGACTGAATGATCAGGCCGGTAGCTTGGAGGGCGAAGAGGGTTTTGAGTTCCTGAGGCACGTTCGCAACTATGCTTGTCGGAAACCCAAAGGTTTGTTGTGGATACGCGTCAAAGCAGACGCGATCCTCCGATGAATAGAGACAAAGGGAGGTGTTGTCGGGAAGCGGTCCGAGAACGCTCTGGAATCGTAGGTAGAGTGTTTGTAGGTGGTGTGCTTGCATATCTGCACGAGATGTGGTGGTATAGGGAGGAAAGTGAGGCGGGATTGAGGGTGGGAGGAGGGGAGGAGGAGATGAAAGGAAAGGAGATTTGAGCGCGTTATAAGAGCGCGACGGGAATCGGGCCTTACAATGGCTGTTCCCGGGATTTTGTTCGGTCCCTTTTCCAGGTTCCCGGGGTCAACGCATTGCGCCCACGTATTTGGCGGCGCTTCCATACAGAAAAAGTTTTGAGCGTGGGGAAATCAGGATGTGTCAAGGCGATGATAAGAACAACCCCAAAACCTTCTTTCCAACAGTCCACGACCACCCCATCATCATAAATGAGCCAGGGAATAAGCTGGACTGATCCCAGAGCCGTTAGAGAGGCAAATTTTACCGGCTTATCCTGTTGTCAGGGAAAGAACAATTGTCGAAAGGCAGCCATCAGTGTAAGACAAGGGAAAGGTACCAATCAATGTCCGACGACGGGGAAGAAGTGAAGAAGTGATCTCGCAAGTCCGTCCAGCCGGCATGACGGCACGCCGGGCCAATCGACAGGCTGTTGCCCTTTTATAGAAGGCACGTTGCTGAATATAGGTGACTCTAGCCTTCTTTCAACGTCGAGCTTCATTGTAACGAGCAAGTTCTAAGATTCAAACTGCCGTCGCTTCTCGAAAAAAAAGCATTAGTAGTGGATTTAAATGGCCGTTCCTGTCGGGTGTTAGGGCGTTGTGTTCGCTGGCTCTTTACGATTACGATTAGTCCTTGCATTAATCCGGAGCTCAAGTCTACAGATGTGGATATCCCTGAAGACACCCCGCGCCTGAGTTCCATGGAATAAATTCTTTCAATTGTGGCTTTTTGCTGTAATTGCCGCGTCTCGCTCAGCCCTTTGGCTCAGTCGTTCGTCTCTCCGCTTTGACGCGGCGATTCACAAACGCGGCGGTGCTGCGCCGGGGAGCCGGCAAGCGGTACGCACCCGAGTGTGCGGCCAACGGGGTCAATCGGGCGTTCTCCCACGGCGTTCTCGTCTCGTCCCACGTGATGCTCCCCAGCCCGTCTCTAACGCTAAACACCCTATCACACACAAACAAAAAGCGCACCCACCCCCTCTGTGTGCTGGTCTCCTCGGAAATTTCTGATTGGGCGAAGGGACCCCCGAAACCCCCCGAACTTTATGGGGAAATGCTGTGTGTTATCTCAGTATCCTCGTGGTATCGGCGCGCTTGCACCGCACACTCAGGCTGCGGGTGGCGGGCAACCCCGATCGAATCCGCCTTTTGGTAGTGGCTGGCGGACCATTCCTACGTGCGTTCCGAAGCGCGCGCCGCCTGCTCGATGGATCCTCGTTCCCTCAAGCGCGGTTAATATGCACAAACAGTGTACACACTGAGTCTTCCACCCATCCAACGTCCGGTCATCAAAGGGGGCACGCGCCCGAGGGCCCATGCACACACCAGATTAGATTACCCAAGAGGCGCCGTAATGGAAACGAAGCAGCGCGGAAGCAAATCCGTCACGTCTATATTGCAGAGCCCAACTGAGCCGCCGGCGGAGTCTGGTCTGGTCAAAGCCTGAATCAATTTGCGGCTGCGACATACGACGACGTCCCTTCGGACGCGCCTCTCTTTCGTTAAGGCCGAAGGAAGCTCACGTGTACGGGCATGCACGGGCATCTCACGCATGATATTTCTTACCAAGAATCGTTCCGTCTCAATCGGTCGCGCCCGCACCGGTTGACCTTTTTTTCCTACCTACCTGTAAAAGAGCGCACTCCTGCCACCGTGCACCAACACACACTGGTTGGCCTGCATTCTGGGATAATTACTCACATTCAGTTCCACAATAATTTTATGTCATTCAGTTTGGCTTAAATTACCAAATAAATGCCCTTTACCACCGACTCGAATATGTTAAGGGTTTGTGAGTGCAGCAGGGCACTTATCCCGCAGTAAGTATGACGCTCCCTCGCCACAGCGGCAATGTCAACAACTCAGCATACACCCAAGGGCTAGCGCGAATTTCGTGGGGATACAGTATGTAGTGGCTGTGTTTTCCTAATCGTAAGAAAAAAAAACGACCGCGCTCCCTTTGGCGCCCAGGGCAGCAACGACGCAGTGCTCGGAGTTAAGTGGCGGACAACTTATAGCGCCCCGAGTCAATCGCACGAGTATGACGGTGCTACCCCAACCTGAACGTCGTGGAAATGACTCGGGAGGCACTTGTAGCCAATCGAAACGAGATGCACAAACGCAAGACATACATACACACACACGTGCATTTCATTTCATTCAATTTTTTCGTGTTTCGGTTGTGCTCTCTATGGCTAAAATCAGGAGATTATTGAACCTCTCCGTTCAGCATCTAAAGGGGAAAGCAAGTACGAAGAATGTTTTATGTGCATAATGGAAGGAGGGAGGGAAGGCAGATAAGTGGAGCTAGGGACGACGGACAAGCTTAGTAGATCAGGGACGATGTGTCTGCGCGAATACGGTTGTAGTCGAGGAGACCCTCGATCGAGCCGAGCGCCGTCAGGGCAATCTACAATTCATCAGGGGGGTTAGAAGAGAACGACCCAAAATCGAAACACGCACGTCTTTGTCCCAGAGGTACTTCTGCGCGACGCGCTTTATCTCCTCGGGAGTGACCGCGTCAATAGCGTTCTCGATCTGCCGCGGCGTCACTCGCTGGCCGCTCGTGACGAGCTGCCGCCCGATGTCCTCCGCGATCGCAGTCGTGCCATCGAGGCCGAGTAACAAGCTGGCCTTGAGCTGGCTCTTCGCGCGCTCGACTTCGCCCACCGACGGCGCGATGCTCATCCGTGTCCATTCGCGCAGCGTGAAGTGCAGCAGGTCGTCGAGATTGTTGAGGTTCTCCGAGACGAGGTAGATGCCCCACAGGCCGGTGTCGGAGTACGACGTCGAGAAGGACATGTACGAGTTGGCGAGGTTGTGCTTCGCGATCGTGTCCGAGAGGCGCGAGGAGAGGAACGACGCCGAGCCGAGCGCGCGATCCCAGTTCCCGAAGATAGACTGCATGACAAGCATCGGGTAGTAGTCGGGCGACGACCAGCTCACGCCTTCGACGGCCACGGCGATGTGCGCCGTCGGGATGTCGTCGTCGCGGATGCGCACCTCCGAACCGACAAAGTCAGGCTTTGGATGAGTACTGCGGCCGAGTGGGATGGGGTTCGGGGAGACGGGGAGTGTTCCAAAGGACTTTTCGGCAGCCTTGACAAGTTCGCCGTGGTCGACCCCACCGGCGCCAACGAGGACCATGCGGTCGGCAGTATAGTTGGTCTTGATATACGAGGCGAGGTCGTCGCGCTTGATTGAAAGGATGTTCTTCTTGGGGCCGAGAATGGTGCGACCAAGCGCCTGACCTGTACAACGGTGATGATGAACGGGGTCGGTTGACAGTGTGGGGTGGTTGGGGACGTACCCTGGTAAGCAACCGCGTGAAGATGGTCAAAGACGACCTCCTCATACTGCTTGTCGACCTCCTGCTGCTCACGAACTATGACATCGCGCTCTCGCTCGATGGCGCTGCTGTCGAGCTTGGAGTTCTGGAGGATGTCCGAGATGATGTCGACGGCCTGGGGGACGTCCTTGCGGAAGCTCTTGGCGTAGTAGACGGTCTGCTCGCGCGAGGTGTACGCATTAAGGTGGGCGCCGAGGTTCTCCACCTCGAGTTCGAGTGCGTGCTGCGAGCGACGGCCCGTGCCCTTGAAGGCCATGTGTTCGAGGAAGTGGGCGGTGCCGTTGTTTGCGTCTGTCTCGGCGCGCGACCCTGCGTCTATCCACACACCAACAGTCGCGGTCTGGGCATGTGGATGTGCTTCTGTCGCGACGGTAAGGCCATTTGAGAGAGTGGTGATTTCGGTAAACGGGCTTTGTGAGACTGCTGTCGCCAGCGACCGCAGAGGTGCCTGTCCGGGACGGGTAAGTCATGTTTTGGTTTTTTTTTTTTAAAAAAAGCACACGTACAGGTCTGCGTACTGCGCTACGCAGCGAGCGAGCGAGTGTTGTAGAAAGCGCTCTCGAAGCCATTCAGCAAGTGAGGACGACGTGCTTTAGTGAGTTTGACCGCGTCACAACTCCGGGACCCACTCCGGTGCTTGCCGATAAAATTGAAACGGCGCTCGAATGGAGGGTCCGATGATCTCCGAATGTGTTATATCTGATTAGATTAGACAATGATATCATTGATTGATTGACGACCTCGACTCGTTCTCGTCTCAATTGCCCGCCACTGATGTCCATGTTCCAGTCCATGCTCAAGGATCTTATCGATGGCCCCGCAAAGTCCATTTGGGTAAGACAGGGACTCCCACCAGACGATCTACAGAATCTGCACCTCACCGAGGCCCCCGATCCGTCCGTGGACTCGAGTCTCAAGCTCGGGACTGCTGCCCAGGTGGGTGCACCTCTCATACGTCTTCATTACTTGCTGATATTATCTTGTGTAGTCCGCTATCGGCCTCTCGGCTCTGGCAGCCGCCCACTTTCACTTCCTCAGGACGGGTCAGGAAGAGGAAGTGCATGTCGACGCTCGACACGCCGTTTTAGAATTCAGCACGTCTTTCCAAACATCCTGACGACGAAATCCAACCTTTTTTGCAGGCAGCGAAAGGTATTACACTATAGATGGAAAGATACCAAAGTGGCAAATGTTTGACGAACTGTCGGATATATTCAAAACCAAGGATGGCTACGTGAGACTACATACCAATTTCCCTCAGTTCGCCTTCTTTTTCGATCCTAAAGAGGCTTATTCATCCATTTTCCCTATAGTCATAAACAAGGTCTACTCGATATCCTGCAGTGCGAGCCAACAAAGGAGGCCGTCGCAGCCGCGCTCGCAGAGTGGTCTGCGGAAGAGTTTGAAGCAGAGGTGTTCCGACGGCACCTCTGCGCTGCCGCTCTACGCTCGTACGATGTGATGGACGATACCCCACAAGGCTTATACCAGACGAACATCAATCCCGTATATATCAACAAGATCAGTGACGCACCCAGGCGGGTCCTCACCGACCCAGGTGATATCCAGCACGCGCTTGAGGGGATCCGCGTGCTCGATCTGACCCGCGTGATCGCGGGGCCCGTATGTGGACGCACTCTCGCAGGTGACCTTTCCCTCTCCTCCCGTCCCAGAGAGTTGACATATATGCGCGCGGGGTGCCAGCACACGGCGCAGACGTCCTCCACGTGACGTCTCCAAACTTACCGTCGCTCCCGTTCTTGGACGCCGAGACGTCGCGCGGAAAGCGCACAACGCAGCTCGACCTCAACGTGCCCGCCGACGCCGAGAAGCTCCGCGAGCTCGTCGCCGGCGCAGACGTGTTCCTGCAATCGTACCGTCCGGGTGGACTCGCTGCGCGCGGGTTCGGTCCCGAAGAGTGCGCCGCGATGCGTCCTGGGATCGTGCACGCGTCGCTGAGCGCATTCTCGTCCGGCGGGCCGTGGCAGGACGTCAAGAGCGTGCGTACCCTTCCCTCCCGCTCTCCCCTCAACTCACATTTGAAAATAGTTCGACTCACTCGTGCAGACGCTCGGCGGGTTCAACGTGCAAGAGGCCGAGGCGTACGCAGAGTACGTCCGCGCGACGCGGGGAGAAGAAGAGGCGGCTGCGCTGCCGCCGTACCGCAAGCTGCCGATGCAGGTGCTGGACCACGCAGCGGGGCAGCTGCTCGCATTCGGCATCGCCGCCGCGCTGTGCAAGACCGTGACCGTACGTCCCGCGTGTCGCCTCGTTCCCTGACGCATGAACGAAAGGCAGATGAACAGGAGGGCGGCTCGTGGCGCGTGCGGGTCTCGCTCAGCGCGACGCTGCTCTGGATACGCCGCTTTGGCAATCTCCACCCGTTCGCGGCATTCGGCGAGGGCCCGGCGCTCCCGCCGCGTGGCGTGCCGCTTGACCCGGAGGTGGCGGCAGTGTCTACGACAATCGAGCGGGATCCGGGAGACTTTGGTGGAGAGGGAGGCGGGCAGACGATGACGGCAATCCGGCACGCGGCTAGGTTCTCGCAGCTCAAGATTCGCGAGGGCAAGGCGCCAATGCGGCTCGATGCCCACAGGGCCGAGTGGCTCCCGCGGCCATGAGGGAGGGACATTATGGCGTTGTGTACAAGTTGTTGTTGTAGTGTTGGTGGGGGAAAGCCGTAACTTCCCCACGTGGCTCGATTTTGACTTGAAAGTTTACTCCGAGGCGTTTGTGCAACTCTAAAATCTTGATATTTTTGCTGCCAGCAAACAACTCGTCTCGTCTTACTGATGCGGCCGACAACGGCAAGACTTCTGAACATCCTTGTCCCCGTCAAGAGGTGAGATGCGACCCCAATGGAGGTTGTGTGGCAGAGCTGACGGTCGGTCGACGGACTGCAGGTGTGTCGACTATGCGGTCAAGATCCGCGTCAACGCACAGCAGACTGGGATTGATGCCAATGTTAAACATTCCATGGTACGCCTCTCCTTTCTGGCGACAACGCACGCACACTTCTCATGTTGGATGTTTCATTACCATCACACCATCATCATCACAATATAGAACCCTTTTGATGAGATTGGTGCGTCCGCCACTGCCCCCTTCCCCTACCAACAACAATAACCCGTTTTCCAACAGCCGTCGAAGAAGCCGTGCGCCTTCGCGAGCGCCTGAAGGACAAGGTCAAGTCCATTACGGTCGTGACGATCGGGCCCGCCAAGGCTGCCGAGACGCTGCGGACTGCGCTGGCGATGGGCGCGGACAGCGGGATCCACATCGAGGTGCCGGACTCGGCGCCCGCACCGGAGCCGCTGGGCGTCGCGCGTGCGCTGCGCGCGGTGGTCGAGCGGCGTCGCGCCGCGCAGGCGGAGACGGACTTGGTGATCATGGGGAAGCAGGCGATCGACGACGACCTTGGACAGACGGGCCAAATGCTCGCGGCGCTGCTGGGTGCGGCGCAGGCGACGTGCGCGAGCGCGCTCGAGGTGGACGTGGAGAAGCGCGTTGCGCGCGTGCGCACGGAGATTGACGGCGGGGCGCAGGAGCTTCTGTGCACGCTCCCCGCGGTCGTCACTACGGACCTTCGGTGCGTTTTGCCTCTCCTCACGTCATTTCATTTTTTTTTCACCTGACTGGATCGTGCTAGTCTCAATGGTATGTTTGCATGCTCTTTTTCGTAAAAAGATATTTTAAACACAAGGCTTTTTAAAAAGAGCCCCGGTATGCGTCGTTGCCTAATATCATGAAGGCGAAGAAGAAGCCAATTGAGAAGCTGACGCCTGCCGATCTCGGGATTGATCTCGCCCCTGTATTGGAGACGATCAAGGTGACTGAGCCCCCGAAGCGTGTTGGGGGTAGCAAGGTAGAAATTTTTATTTTATTTTCCATTGTAAAATAAATTTTAACAGGACATGCAGGTCTCGAGTGTTGATGAGCTAGTAGGGAAGTTGAAAGAGGCAGGGTTCACGTAGCAATAAATAGAAAGAAAGATAATGTTGAGTACATAAGGCGGTCCCCCCTCGGCACCGCAACGCCCGAGCAAGCCTCTGTCGTCTCTGTCTTGTCTCGACTCGTCTTTTCGCCTTCACCCACCACCACTCACTCACTCACTCCCTCCCTCTCCATTCACCCGCCTGACCCACGACCGACCCGTTTTCGACATTTCTACGCCACTTGAATAACATTATTAATCGGTCACTCTCCACTGAGTCACAAGCGCAGTGCGCATCTTGTTCTTTCACTGCCAATACTCGTCCCCTCGCACAATGGGCCAAATACCCTCTCGTCACCGTCCTCTCTCTCACAATCCTACTCTTTCAACAACCCACTCTTCTTCGTCTTCCACCCGCGTCGCTGACCAGTCCTCCTCTCATTCATCCCATCACAACTCCGATCTCTCAAATCAGGCTCCTCTCCCGTCCAAGCGCACTAACCGCAGGTCTTTCCTCGGTACCCTGCGCTCCCCGCTCCGCCATTCCTCGAATCACCAGCGCACATCCACCCCCCAGGGTGACGCCCACCGTCCTAACGCTCACAAACGGTGGACCCTGTACGGGCGTAGAAAGCCAAGCGAGCCGGCTAGGGCACCACCCGACCAGCTGCCAGGGTACGACGAGGCACAACAACCAGGCGAGTCTTCACGGGTACGTATCGTGCCCCCGTCCTCACCGCCCCCATCCAATCCAGCAACCGCAACCACGACGACAACAGCCGACCTAAAAGGAAAGGCAAAAGAGGACAATCCCGCAGCCAGTGCAGCCGAACTCGTCGGTGCCACCATGCCCGGTCCTTCGTCGTCCGGCTCCTCCCCAATGGACGCATCCCAGCCCAATTCTATGCCCTTCTCTGGCACCGCCACCGACGTATCGTCCTCGTCCACCTCTTCTCCCCCCACCTCACGTGATCCTGTTGCTGCCCTCAACCACGACCCACGTCCTCTTCCAACCATCTCCATTGAACCCGATAGTACCCCCAACTGGGCACGCGATAACCCAGAGCCGTTTGACGTTATGGAACGCCCAGCAACTCCACCCGATCCTGCCCAGGCGCCTCCCCCTGAGACTAGGCGCAATTTCCCAGCTGCGGGCACACTCGTCGTTGTGCAGGGCGTCGTGCACACTTCTGACGTTTCTCAATCCAACAGCGCAGAGCCCAACGATGCGGCACCATCGCACCCCGCTTCGCCTGCACCTCCATCAGGAGACCGACCGTCCCGACGGAGATTTTCGGATTTACTTCCCCGGCCCATCCGCTCACGTCGCTCTTCTTACGCTGCGCCTGAATCGCAATCATCTGAAACGACCGCAAGCACAGAGAGCGAAAACCAAGAAGAGTCGAGCGCTACCAGCGAAGCCTCACAGGAGCAACCGGTGCAGGAAGATCCACCCGTTCCCGCATCACGTCCGTTATCACTTTCCCCTACGAGTATCGATGTCCTCGGCACACTGCTTAGGTATCTCCTTCCATCTCTTTCGTAACGGATTGAGGCTAACATTCTGATCACTTAGCGTTGCCACTGCCGCCACCGCTGCCTCGCTTGTTTCGGGTTCCTCGGACCCACTCTTGACCTCTGGTCTCGCCCTACCTGGCATGCAGGGCATGCAACCCACGCCGTCGCCCATGTCTGAGCAAGGCCATGGTCATAGTCATAGTCTAAGCCAGAGTTCAGGCCAGGGCCAGAGTCGTCCGCTTAGCCCTACACCCACGGCAGGACTCGCTTCTCGCGATCGCGTGCGCAACGCGTGGGCAGGCCTGCGTGATCGCCTCGGCTTACGCCCATCATCTCCTACCTCCGCACCTGTTTCGCCACCGACCATGTCTCCGTCTCCAGAGCCGGAGCCGCCTCTCAGCCCAGGTAGCCCAACGACCCCGGTTGATCCGCGCACGCAGCTTCTCGCAGATATGGCGCGCGCATTCCAGATGGGCATGGGGCTCGACGATACTCCCGGATCTGGATCAAGATCTGGTGCTGCGGCGCAGGCATCTCCGGCGATAGAGGTCAGTCTCGGTGACGGACAGCAGCGCCAGCAGCAGGCCCAGCAACAGGAACGACCCCCGCCACCTGAAGACAGCTTTGAGCGATTCTTGATGGATCTGCAGGTCGACCTGAGGCGAACTTTGGAAGACGGGCAGCCCGAGGCCGAACCTGAGGCTGAACGGGCACCGGATCGTGGACAGGACGTGGAGCCTACTGCAGTGAATCCGCCGCCGTCGGTGTATCCCCAAGAATCCCTCTTATCGGCGGCCGATCTTACATCCGCGAGTGCTGATATTGAGGGGCTTCCGGCGCTCCCGTCGGACAGCGATGACCTCTCCGACGGCGAGTTGGGTGCTGACGACGGAGATAACCGCGAGCCTGAAGCGGAAACCGCTACACCCTCACAACCATCTTCATCACAGCCTGAGCCACGACCTACATCACAGGGGTCGCAGACTCCACGACGCACCGTCGCGGGCTCGGAGCGCCGACCGGGTGGTGGCATCAACTGGTGGCGAATGTACCGCTTCCCACCGATGGTCGTCCCACACGGGTCCGGTGCGCCGGGCTCCGCACCTTCGCCGACTTCTCCTTCATCACCCCCATCAACCACATCCCCGTCTACCGAAACCACAGCGACGGCAACCGGCGACGCTTCCGCCGCCGAGGGCCAACACAACGAAGCATTGCTCACCTCACCGGACCTACAGGGTACGCAGACGCAGGACGGGAACACGGTGGTGCCCGTCATCGTCGTGGGCCTTCAGTCTGTGCATGGCCACGGACACGCGCAAGGACACCGACATGAGGGACACGACGAGCACCCACCATTACCCCCGCCGTTACTCCCACAAGACCAAGCGCACGATAATGAGCATGCGCTCCAGGACGAACTTGCCGGAGAGGTGACCGCCGAGTCCCCGCGGGATCGCGAGCGCGAGCGCCGGTGGTCGACGCGCGCGGCGGACGCTCTGCGTGGGTTCAGGCCTGCACCGGGCGCTGGTACTGCGCGGCACGAGAGCTCTGCACCGGGATCGGGCGCTGGCGAGGGTGGCGCACGTACGGGCGACGATGGGCACGGGTCGACGACGTTCTTCATCTACGTCATTGGCGGTACGTCCCCCCGATTCTCTCCTTCTTACTGGATGATTCATGGTGTGCGTTTGTAGGGTATTATCCGCCGAATCACCAGCTCGTGGTCGGCACAGACCCACTCGACTCGTTCGAGGAACTTGCGGAACTGCTGGGGCAGGTCAAGCCGCCCACCGCGACGAAGGAGGACATTGACAATTCGGGGCTCGAGGTGATACGCTCGGGCGTGCTTGCGGAGTATGAGAAAATCGGGCGGATCGCACCGATGTGCGTCGACAGGGTACGCTTTTCCCTTCTTTCTGTCGACAATGCTGACCGGTTCGAAAGTGCCTGATTTGTCTGGAGGATTATGACCCCGAGGAGGACCTTAGGTTATTGTCGTGCCGGCATGTGTTCCATCGGGACTGCGTGGACCGATGGCTAGAGACGGGCCGCAATAACTGCCCCGCGTGTCGCTCGCAGGTACGAACCACCGTCGGTGTCGTACTGAGCTCCTTACTAAAAAAAACCACATTACTTTTCAGGGCGTTACCACTAACCCTGGGTCGATCCCCATTCCTTCCTCGGCTTGATCTGTGGGTGACGATGACAGACAGAGACGCGGACGGACAAAAAAAACTTGTTCTTTCCCGGAGCCTCATCCCTCTACGTTCTTTTTCTTGTCGTTTTCGTGCCTCTGTTGAGAAATTCGGTTTTTTTTTCTTTCTTGGACTCGGAAAAGTCCAAAAGTGGTGCACGCTTCTGTTTTTTTTTGTTTTTTTTGCTTTTTTTTTTTTGCCACTCGCCCGCCCCGCTCTCTGCTCGTTCTTTGTTTGGTGCATCCCTCACCCCAACTAGTTTGTCTTTGTTAGTTTTTTTTTGTGCCAGTCCAAGTTGTTAATCGCCACCGTCTTGCTCACCTTTTTTTCTGAATGTGTTTCCCCAACTACTTTCTCGCATTCCCATGGAAATTAGCTTGCATTCCCCGTGTCCGAAACCCCACTCTCCCTCTTCTCTCGTTCTCACTCCAATTGTTGTTTTATCTCGCGCAAACCACATAAAAAAAAAACAAGACTTGTGTTTTCGTCGTCGTGTAGCAAAAAATGAAAAAGAGATAATTGCGAAAGAAAGAGGTGTTGCACGCTTTTCTGAGTCGAGAGGTTTTGTTTCTCCGTATCGGTGGTCTTGCTTATATCAGCTTTCGCGTGCCGCGCGCCAACTTAACGCGGGCGATAACGTCTTCGCGCCCTTCTGCTGGTCCCAACAGCCATCTCCTCGCTCCTGGCCGTGCCAGCAACGCTCTCTGACTCGCTTCTGTTCTTCTACGAGTGACACCCGTGCCTCGCTCTGACATATGAGTCCTTCGGTGCTGCTGTTCCCACGGGGAAACAATAAAGGCGTTTGGTGGGTGGACTTTCCCTTTCGATGGCGCGTGTGGGCGTAGAGCGAGAACTCGTCCTCGAGTCGAGCCTCAGCGCGCGCGTCCCTCATTTGGTCCTACGAGGTGGTGCAGCCTCCTCCCCGTGTTGCGCTTGCCACTGCACCCTCCGTCGTATGCAATATACTAGACTAGACGCCGTCAACAAGGGATTTTTTTTTTCTCCACGCCCCGAAGCGTGCACTTGCAGTGGTTTGTTTGGTGTCTTCATTTCCATACATACATAGGCCGAATCCCGTCAGAGATCCGAAGGCTTTTTTTTTTTTTTTTTTTTTTTTTTACCGCGTGCTTTCCCACTCTCTTGAGACACTCGAGTCCTTTCGGTGCTGAGGCCCTCCTCCTCACGACACGAATGGACGGTGCTTGTGCACGCAGTGATCCGCGACACGACTTTGCGGGCAGGCTTTTTTTCCTTTTTCGCCACTCCTTGTAGATGTGTGTGTCCGTGTCACGGCCTGCGACTCTGCGTGGCGTTCTCGTTCACCCGTCGGGAACGTCGTTTTATGGAGCCTCCTCGATCGCCTGGGGCAGTGGCACGTCCTTGAAGCACACTATCTGGGTAAAACGGAAGGGAGGAATCTTCTCCGGAGGAGAGAGAGAGAGAGAGAGAGAGAGAGAGATCCCCGGTTACGGGGACGGAGCTCTCTCAGTCCCGTCTACAACGCACAAAAAGTGTGTGTAGCGCATTCTGGGTGAGTGACGCTTCGGCATTGTGGCGTGCATTCTATCCTTCGCTATGCTGACGATAGTAAGTGTGGTCAAGTGGTTCCCCAGATGTCGAGAGGAACGCCATGCGGTTATGTTGTTCGATGGCGAATGATAGCGGGTTCATCCGAGCTGCAATTGAGGTCGCACTTGAGACGGAGCGTTCACTTTACGAAAAGGTCTTAGGCATTGGGAAAGCGACTTTGCTCGCCTCGCAGGCTTACTAGTTGTCGCTTCGGGAGAGGCCAGTGTACAACCAAAGAGGGACCGTCCCGGGACGTTGAAAATATTAGGTCATGTCAGGCTGCGTGGGTGATTTAGTGGGTATCGCGTCGCAGGTCAACGATATGAAGCGATTACAAAATAGATTAGGAAAAATGAACTCGTATCGTATCGTATTTTTGTCCGGGTCGTAGTCAACATGTGTAAGACACTACAGTTGTATTCACTTGGAACAATAGTCCGATAACAACTGCACCATCTCGTCCTGTCTCCGCGCCAACGCGACTTGCAATGGGGTCCTTTCCATCTCGTCTTCTGCACCTACGTCCACGCCATGCGCTAACAGGATGCGTGCGATCTCGAGCCGCAATGACAACACCAGACCCGATGATGACACTAGATGTAACGGGGTTCGGCGCTTGTTATCCCGAATGTTCGGATCTGCGCCATGCTCTAGTAATAATCGGACGATCTGGGGATAATCGCTTCGAGTATGCCCCCAAAAAAGTAACCTGTGAATTGGGGTTAGGCCCTCATCATCCTGGGAATTAACATCCACATTGTGCTCAAGCAGCACCCGAGCAATTTCGAGGCCGCCCCAAGTCGCTGCGTAGGTTAGTGGAGTCCTGCGAGTATCATTTCGAAAATCCGCATCTGCACCATGGTCGAGTAAGCATTGTACAACATTAAGGTGTCCATCGCGTGACGCAAGTTGCAGCGGTGACTGGCCCACGATACCCCGAGCGTCCACATCCGCGCCATACTTGAGCAGTGAACGTACAACCTCAACGTGACCCTCGACCGACGCAGAGTGTAATGCGGTTCCGGTTTTACCGCATATAGCATTTGTATACTGGGGATATTTGAGAGCAAGGCGTTCAACTATCTGGTGAAATCCACAGAATGCAGCGTAGTATAATGGTGCCGCTCTTGGTATCATTTTGCTTTTCAGGTCATCGACCCAGTCGCTGTGGACGTCATAGAACTTGACCCACGCTGAAAAGTACGGCCTGTCTGGGTCGAAGAGATATTCCATCCCGTCACGGATCTGTGACGCCACATTCCGAACCTGAGCGTGGGTCACCCAGTACCTAGCGGCATATGGGGCGAGAGGGTTTGTATCAGAGCCGTGTTTATTAGTACGATCGCGGAGTAGGACACCGAGACAAGCCCGAGAGATCACAGTGTTGGCGTCTTCGAGCGCAATGTGGTACCGGGAGATGTCCTTCGTCGACGTGGCGAGGCGATCCGACAGTAAAAACTCCTTCACCGAAAAGTGCGAAAACTGGACAACCGGGGGACGAGAACCGTAGGCGGGGACGATGGTAATTAGACTTGAGCATGTTGAAAGTACCGCTTGTTCATGATCTTCCCACCGCCAGTTTGACTTCAATTCCGCGGTCCCTCCCTTCGACGCATTAAAGTCCAAGGCGAGTAGTTCTGCAAGCTCGGCAACAGAGAGCGGTCGAATTGCCACAGTCAAGAATTGCAGCATACGATAGGCTTGCACCTTGTTTGCCTTCTTGATATCCATCACGATTCGCTCGTATGTCTCGTCTAGCGACTCCGGGAGTTCATCTAGCGTCTGCCGCACACTCGACGGAAGACACTGTCGCAGCGCATCTAGTTGACAGTACACCCATCGAAACCTGGATGGAGATAATGAGCGCACATCATCAACTTAGGACGAATACCTTACATTCCATCGGCCTTTTCCGACAGCGCCTCGATAACCATTTTCTTATCGTCCTCTCGCCATCTTTTCATCACCGTCTCTGAGTCAGAGTACACCACAGAGTTGATATAGTCGACGATATCTTTCTTTTGTCCACTTTCGTCGTGCAGGGAAACACGGTGATGTACCAAAGGTGTAAGAGTAGCTCGAATATCGAATTCCGGTCGGCTGGTGACGCATATATGAAGATGCGGAAGACGAAGGTCAACGAGCTCCTTGATAAGCGCAAGAACTTGTTCACGAGGCGATGGGATCCCAGGCCAGTTCGGACACTCGTCAAGCGCGTCTAGGATAATGTAAACAGGTTGTGGATGGAGAGTCGTGAACATATCTTTGAGACATTGGATCATTACGCTATCGCTGGGCTTCTGCGCACCGTTTCCGTGTGCAGAATAAAGGCAGGAGAGGATCTCACAACAAGGACGGGACTGAGAAGAAAGCTGGACGAGGAGAGAGGGGAGGAGATTGCGACGATGTTGCTTGTCAAGATCCCTAAAGTCGAAATAAAAGTACGCCATCAAGGCTGACCCTGCCTCGCGCAGAGTTACAACGTCTTGAATGATCGTAGAACTAGAAAGTAAACTCAGCTCTTTGAGGCGCGCGTAGATGCTGAGCGAGGACGAACCAAAGGATGCTCTTGCCCGAGCCGGCTATGAATACAGATGGTGATCAGGAGTCGATTTGAGATGAATTGGAGAGCATACGTTTGCCATAAATCCACAAGAGAGAGCCAGTAGACTTCCATTCCGCAAAGATACTGCCTTGAAAGAACCACGCGGCCGTTCCCCCATGGTGAATGTCACATGCAATGTTGTGATTCGTCGATGGTTCTGGTGGAGTAAACCATCTTCTAAGTGTATCTCTCAATTGGTTCCCTGTTAACTGGTTGGAGACGCCAGAGCGAGCAGCGAAAGAATTGATCACAAACATTTCACGTCATCTAGGACTGCCATCCCGTCTGATCGATGTCTAATTCAGGATGGGGTTTTTAGTAGCTAACACGCATCAGACGTACCATTCAAGACAATATCCATTTTGTCGTCCACATCTTTCAACTTATATTGAACTCCAGTTACTTTGTCGTCTACGATCTTGACCCTATCATCGACGCTGTGTGTCATTCTCAGGATCTGCGCAGCTGCCATCCGGGCCTCGTCTTGCGTCAATTTGTCTAACCTCGCCAACGCGTCTTCTATGTCCTTCCTTCCCACAAGTTTCTTGAAAAACTTTTCTAAACTTAGATTAGCTCGCATTCATGTATTTCTCGGCAGTGACACACTGGCTCGACCCTGCTTCATCTCCTTCGTCGCAATCGCAAAGATGTTCAAAACCTCTACCATTATCTTCACGATCATGTCAGTCATCGCGTCAGTCGGTGGCACTTCCGTGTATGATTCAAGGCGTTTGAAGAAGTTCTCGATACGCTCGAATAGATCGGCGAGGGCTTCTTGACTTGCGTCCACATCCTTGGCGGCCTGACAGACATCGCCGATGAAAACCTGTCCACAAAGCGATCCAGGACGATGCTCACCAAGAGGAGGACCCCGACACCGGCAGAAATTACTTTTGCAGGCGAGAATATCTGCGGAAACAATTAGCGACGGATGAAAAGGCGAGCTAATGAGCTGAGACTTGCCAGTCCAACACCTTCGCCCAGAGTCGCAGAGAATGTATAGAGCACGTTGATAGTCGGACCCAACCAACCTGATAATCTCTCGTTGTAACTTCTAGACTGTTCAAATTCATTGACCTTGTCGCGAAGCACGGCAAGGATGTCGCTGGAAGATTGGCAGGATTGTAGCTGTGTTGCAAGGGGATGAGTGTGAAGGTCGGTCTTTGTCTTTTTCTCATACTCTCTCAGCGCAGAGACGAAGACGGCGCGGAAGTTGGAGGATGTGGATGGAGTCTGAGACATAGTGACTGCAATTCAGATGAGCTGGTGAGTGATGGGACAGTTTGTAGAAACAAGGAGGAGACTGGAATTGGGTTTCAGGCGAGTGAATTGCTACCTGCTAGCGCCAGCGATAGATTCAAGGGGCACTGCCTCGTGTGTTCGTACAAATAATGATGACCATTTGTAGACAATAGACGCCGAGAAATACTGTCCCTTTCCCAGTGTTCGGTCAGCACCTGGTTTGTCGGACAGTCGGTAAACGTGATCAACAACCAATTCTCATACACTTGGAGCATGTTGAAAAGTGGTACTAGACGGTGTATGCCTGATTTTATGGGGATCGGAGAAGAGAAATTTGAGGTGTCCGACCAAGCGTCTGACAACCAGGTGGCAGTGGGCAGTGGACGATCATACGTATCCGGACTTCACAACCACTATCGTCGCCCCGATGATACATTTGTCATCGACAACTGCTTTATCGGGACCAATAGTATTTCTTCAGGCAGCCTGGATAGATGAAATTAGAATGGATATGGATGTGCCGTGACCGTATTGGATTGGAGGATGAGCAATGAACTCAATGTATGTCGAATTCTACTTTATCATTGTCGCAATTACATTCATTTGGGGCAAGATTTTGAGGTCACGGCTACAGACATGCGCAAGCAAGTGCGCAAGACATACAAAGGAACACGACGATCACTCATCAATACTGCCATGGGACCAAACGAGAAACACTTTATAGCATTATATATCGAGAATGAATGTTAATGAACTCATATATGCTACACTTTGGAAGAGCCCCGGGAACGGAGGGGAAATCCAAAGTTTCGAGCACACAAGACCCTACTCCCACTGTCGCTAGATTGTCTGGTGAGCCCAACCACCTTTTCATCGTGGCCTTCCGGCCTCTCACCCTGGGCAGGTAGGACGTCGATGACGGCGACTCTGGCAATCATAGATAGGGACCGTATGTAATGAGTCTAGCTTCTTGTTGGAGCCGTCCACCATATAAAGCTCATAGTATACGCCTCTTCAATGGCGGGGGTGGGGCATTGCAGATGTCCGCCGAATGTGCTTCCGGCGCTGCACAACAATGGCTACCTCACACAGTTGGTACAGACGGTACTTGCGCCCGGCGATCCGTGGAGGCTCTACAAGAGACCTCGGTCGCCTGGAAAATGCAGAACCATGATGTGTATCCAAAGCGCGGAATATGGGAAAACGGAAGGGAAGAAGGTCCACAGGACGTTTACGCGGAGCACAGTCTCGTCTATAACGCGCAAAGTATACTGTTCCATTACCCGCTCTTTGTGAGTTGCGCTTCGGCGTCGATGTTGACTGGAGTGTGCGTTCTATGCTTGAGTGTCCCGACATGAATGGGACTTCTTCAGGGAAGGAACGAAGGATAAAGTAGTGCTAGACGAGCAGGCGAGCTTCGGGGAACTCGCATGGTTTTGTTTGATGACAGGACCGAGGTTTCATTGAAGCTGGGACGATGAAGGTCGCGCTTGAGACGAAGCGCTCGCCTTACAACAAAGATATCAGGTGTTAGACGAGGCTGGAAAAGTGACTTCGCAAGCTCCGCAGGTCTACTGGTTGTCGTACTTCGGGGTAGATCAGTGTACCGGCAAAGTGGGACTGGGACGTCGAAAATATCAGGTCATGCGTAGGTTATTTATTGGGTATCACGTCGCAAGTCGACGATATCAAGCCATTACACTTTCCATTGGTCTTCCTCTTTGATGCAGATGTTATGGTACCCCCACCTAATGTCAAACTTGGAGAATAGTGTTTTCAAAGTAGATTAAGAAAAATCAAACAAGAAGCAGGAAGGAAAACAAAAAAAGAATGCGTATCGTATCGTATTTTTGTCCGGGTCGTAGCAACATGTGTAGGAAACTACAGTTGTGTTCACTTGGAACAATAGTCCGATAACAACTGCACCATCTCGTCCTGTCTCCACTCCAACGCGACTTGTAATGGGGTCATTCCCTCCCCGTCCTCTGCACCTACGTCCGCGCCATGCGCTAACAGGATACGTGCGATCTCAAAGTGCGATGAAAACACCGGACCCGGTGACGACACTAGATGTAATGGGGTTCGGCGCTCGTCATCCCGAATGTTTGGATCCGCGCCATGCTCTAGTAATAATCGGACGATCTGGGGATAATCGCTTCGAGTATGCCCCCAAATAAGTAACCTGTGAATTGGGGTTAGGCCCTCATCGTCCTGGGAATTAACATCCACATTGTGCTCAAGCAGCACCCGAACAATTTCGAGGCCGCCCCAAGTCGCTGCGTAGGTTAGTGGAGTCTTGCGAGTATCACTTCGAAAATCCGCATCTGCACCATGGTCGAGTAAGCATTGTACAACACTAAGGTGTCCTTCGCGTGACGCAAGTTGCAGCGGTGACTGGCCCACGATACCCCGAGCGTCCACATCCGCGCCATATTTGAGCAGTGAACGTACAACCTCAACATGACCCTCGACCGATGCGGAGTGTAATGCGGTTCCCGTATTACCGCATATAGCATTTGTATACTGGGGATATTTGAGAGTAAGGCGTTCAACTATCTGGTGAAATCCACAGAATGCAGCGTAGTATAATGGTGCCGCTCTTGGTAGCATTTTGCTTTTCAGGTCATCGGCCCACTCGCTGTGGACGTCATACGACTTGACCCACGCTGAAAAGTACGGCCTGTCTGGGTCGAAGAGATATTCCATCCCGTCACGGATCCGTGATGCCACATTCTCGACCTGTGCATGAGCTACCCAGTGCTTGGCGGCATATCGAGCTAGAGGAGCAGTTGCCGTGCTATCTTCGTCAACGGGATACCGTAGTAGGACGCTGAGACAAGCCCTGGCAATCAACGTGTTGGCATCTTCGAGAACAATATGAAACCGAGAGAGGTCTTTCGTAGGCGTGGATAGGCGATCTGACATTAAGAACTCTTTCACAGAAAAGTGCGAAAACTGGACAACAGGGGAATCGTAGTCGGGGACGATGGTAATTAGACTTGAGCAGGTTGAAAGCACCGCTTGTTCATGATCTTCCCACCGCCAGTTAGGGTTCAATTCTGGGATCCCTCCCTTCGTCGCATGAAAGTCAAAAGCTAGCAGTTCAGCAAGCTCGGCAACAGAGAGCGGTCTAATCGCCACAGCCAGACATTGCAACATACGATATGCATGTGCACTGTTCGTCTTCTTGATATCCATCACAATCCGCTCATATGTCTCATCTAGCGATTCCGGGAGTTCCTCTAGCGTTTGTCGCACGCTCGACGGAAGGCATTGTCGCAGCGTGTCTAGTTGACAGAACACCCATCGAAACCTAATTCTTAGACATGAGCAAGCATCGCTAAATTGGAGCGGGCACTTGCATTCCGTCGGCCTTTTCTGAAAGCGCCTCGACAACCATTTTCCTCTCGTCTTCTCGCCACCTCTTCATCATTGTCTCCGAGTCAGAGTACACCACAGAATTGACGTAGTCGACGATATCTTTCTTTTGTCCACTTTCGTCGTGCAGGGAAACACGGTGATGTGCCAAAGGTGTGAGAGTAGCTCGAATATCGAACTCCGGTCGGCTAGTGATGCAGATATGAAGATGCGGAAGACGAAGGTCAACGAGGTCCCTGACAAGCGCAAGAACCTGTTCACGAGGTGATGGGATCCCAGGCCAGTTCGGACACTCGTCAAGCGCGTCTAGGATAATGTAAACGGGTTGTGGGTTGAGAGTCGTGAGCATATCCTTGAGACAGTGGATCATTACACTATCACTGGGCTTTTGTTCACCGTTGTCGTGTTCAGAATAAAGGCAGGAGAGGATGTCACAACAAGGACGCGACTGAGCAGAAAGCTGAATGAGGAGAGAGGGGAGGAGATTGCGGCGGTGTTGCTTATCGAGGTCCCTGAAGTCGAAATAAAAGTAGGCCATCAAGGCTGGCCCTACTTCGCGTAGGCCTGCGATGTCTCGGATAATCGTAGAACTAGAGGGTAAAGTAAGCCCTCTGAGGCGCCTATAGATGCTGAGTGGCGACGAACCAAAGGATACTCTTGCCGGAGCCGGCTAAGAACGCAGAAGGTGATCAGGAGTCAGCCTGAGAAGAGAGGAAGAGCATACGTTTTCCATAGATCCATAAGAGAGAGCCAGTGGACTTCCATCCCGTAAAGGTACTGCCTTGGTAGAACCACTCTGCCGTTCCGCCGTGGTGAATGTCGCATGCGATGTTGTGATTTGTTGACGGATCCGGTGGGGTGACCCATCTTCTAAGGCGCTCTTTCAATTGGTTCCCTATGAGCAGGTTAGATACGCCAGAGCCGGCAGCGAAAGACTTGATCACACACATTTCACATCATCTACGCTGTTTGACATTTTCTGAAGGACTGCTTTCGCATCGATCCCATCTACCGATGTTTTTTAATCAGTATGGGATCTCGAATAACTAGCGGTGTCGTACCATTCAACACAATGTCCATCTTATTGTCCATATCGTTCATTTTATTGTCTACGAGCTTCATCTGGTTTCCAACTACAGCTACCTTGTTGTCCACGACCTTGACCTTGTCATCGACACTGTGTGTCAACCTCAGGATCTGCGCAGCTGCCATTCGTGCCTCCTCTTGCGTCAATTTGTCTAACCTCGCCAACGCGTCTTCTATGTCCCTCCTCCCCACAACCTTCTTGAAAAACTTCTCTAAACTTAGATTAGCTCGCATTCATGTATTTATCGGCAGTAACACACTGGCTCGACCCTGCTTCATCTCCTTCGTCGCAATCGCGAAGATATTCAGAACTTCCACCATTATCTTCACGATCATGTCAGTCATCGCGTCAGTCGGTGGTACTTCCGTGTATGATTCAAGGCGTTTGAAGAAGTTCTCGATACGCTCGAATAGATCGACGAGGGCTTCTTGACTTGCGTCCACATCCTTGGCGGCCTAGCAGACATCGCTGATGAAAACCTGTCTACAAAGCAATCTAGGACTATGCTCACCAAGAGGAGGACCCCGACACCGGCAGAGATTACTTTTGCGGGCGAGAATATCTGGGATAATTATTGATGGACGAAAAGACGAATCAATGAGCTGAGACTTGCTAGTCCAACACCCTCGCCCAGAGTCGCGGAGAATGTATAGAGCACGTTGATAGTCGGGCCCAACCAACTTGATAATCTCTCGTTGTGACTTCTAGACTGTTCAAACTCATTGACCTTGTCATGAAGCACGGCAAGGATGTCGCTGGAAGATTGGCAGGATTGTAGCTGTATTGCAAGGGGATGAGTGTGAAGGTCAGTCTTTGTCTTTTTCTCATACTCTCTCAGTGCAGAGACGAAGATGGCGCGGAAATTGGAGGAAGATGTAGATGTGGAGGGAGTTCGAGACATAGTAGTGAGTAGGTGAGCGATGTCGAAACGAGGAGACTGGAATCGGGATTCGAGCCAATGAATCGCTACCTGCCAGCAACAGGTTCAAGGGGCACTGCAGGCACTGCCTCATGTATTTCGCACAGACAAGATACAGTAAGCCATATTACAACCAAGCAACGATTGTATGATGGTACTATTTATAACCCGGTCCGGACCTACACAACTCCTTTATTGTAACAGGACTAATAGTACTAGTCATCCGTCTCTCAGCGCGAGATCTCAGCCCTCACCTCCAGCATAGAGAAATGTAGAATAGACATGGAAGACAGTGTACCGTGTTGGATCACGGTTGCAGATGAGCGACGAACCCAATGTATGTCGAATTCTACTTTATTATCGTCGCAATTACGTTAACTTTGGATTTTACTCTAAGGTTACGACCACAAAAACATACAAAAAGAGACACGACGATCACTCGTCACTGCCTCTACGAGACCAAACAAACGATAATGAACACGTTCTTGGGGACGAAAGTCGCTGGAGAGGCACTGTAGCCGCGCAGTCACCGCGTGATCGCAGGCACGAGCACTGGTAGTCGATACGCGCAGCAGCGCTCTGCGCGGGTTTAGCCCCGCGCAAAGTTCTGGTACCGGAAAGTTCTGGACCGGGATCTGGGCGCCAGTGAGGATAGCACACGCACGGGCGACGATGGGGACGGATCGACGATGTTCTTCGTTATTGGCGGTACGACCCTGACACTCTCAAATATGTTTTCCTCCCACTAAACGATTCGTGTTAGAGTATTATCCACCAAATTACCAACTCGTGGTCGGCACGGACCCGGTCGACTCGTTCAAGGAACTTGCGGGGCCGCTGGGACAGGTCAAACCGCCCACCGCGACGATGGAGGACATTAACAATTCATGGCTCGAGGTGACGCGTGTCCGTGGAGTATGAGAAAGTGGGGCGGATCGCGCCGACGTGCGTGGACCGGGTACGCTTTGCGTTTTCTCCCTGCTTACTGTAGTTGACAACAATGCTGACGGGTTTCAAAATGCCTAATTTGTCTGGAGGCTATGACCCCGAGGACGACCTCAGGTTACTGTCGTACTGGCATGTGTTTCACAATGAGAGTAGGGACTGCGTGGACCGACGACTTGAGACGGGCCGCAATAACTGCCTCGTGTATCGCTCGCAGGTACGGAACCCTCGGTGTCGTACTTGGCCTGGTTGCTAAAAGTTGTTTTTTTTTTTTTTTTCCAAGGCGTGACCACCAACCTTGGGTCGATCACCATTCCTTCCTCGGCTCGATCTCTGTGAGAATGACAGTGAGAGACGCGGACAGACAAAAAAAAAAGTTCTTTCCTGGGGTTCCTTCCTCTGCGTTCGTTTTTTTTGTTTTTCATCAGCGCGATTCGTGCCGTGGACAGCAAGGCGTGAGTCTTCTAAGCCAGATCTATGCGATTTCCATCAGAGGTTTACAAATTTTGTGATATTTCGTCCGTCCGCACCGCATCATTTATCCCTGAGACCCGAAGTCCTCCGGAACCGAATGTAACACCCTCAGACGGCAACAATATCCCGTCCTGAACAACTCTATCGATCGATCGAGAAAGAGCTCATATATACTACACTTTGGAGGAGCCCCCAGCACTGGTAGAGTCCAATGGGGACGGAGGGGAAATCCAAAGTTTAGTTTGAGTCCTACTCCCATTGTCACGAGAATGCTTGGTGAGCTTGCCTTTTCATCAGGGCCTTCCTCCATCTCTCGTCCTGGGCAGGTTGGACGTCGATGACAGTAGCGCTAGCAGTCATAAATATAGGATCCACATGTAACGCTTCTATCTCCTCGTTTAAGCCGTCCGCCATAACACTGGCACGTTATAGTATACTCCTCTTCAATGACGCGGGTGGGGTGTCGCTGGTTGTGCTCCGGCGCAGCGCAACAACGACCACCTCCGCGGCGATCTGCGGCGACTCTGCCGGAGGCTTTCACCAGCCTTGCAGCTGTGTCCCATCCGTTGACATGTGTATTCTATTCATGACCGCGCTGAAATGGATGAGGGCACAACGAAAGATAAATTGGTGCAAGGTGAATAGGCGGAGGTCCTCGAGGAACGCCGTCCAAGCTCCCAGTAGATGTGTTAGGATAGTTTTGTTCGGTTGGGACGACAATGGTTTAATCGAAGCTGCAATGGAGATCGCGCTCAGACGGAGCTTTACGAACGGGTCTGGATGGAAAAGCGACTTAGCGAGCACCGCAGGTCTACTAGCTGTCGTGCTTCGGCCCGGGGATAGGACAATGAACCACGAAAGTGGGACTGGGACGTCGAAAATATTAGGCCATGCGTGGGTGATTTATTGGGTATCACATCGTGAGTCGTCAATATCACCAGGCAAGTAGATGTAACAACAATTGAACAAGCAGGAGGGAAAAAAGGACGCGTATCGTATCGTACTTTGGTCTGGTCTGGGTCGTAGTCAATATATGCAAGACACTGCATCTGTGCTCACTTGGAACAATATTCCGACAATAACCGCACCATCTCGTCTTGGCTGTCCTCCAGTGCGACTTGCAGTGGGGCCCTTCCTCTCTCATCCTCTACATCTACGTTCGCGCCATGCGCTAACAGGATGCGTGCAATCTCGAGCCGCAATGACAACGCCAGACCCGATGACGACACCAGATGTAACGGAGTTCGGCGCTCGTTATCCAGAGCATTCGGATTCGCGCCATGCTCCAGTAATAATCGGACAATCTGGGGACAATCACCGGTGGGGCTACCATACGCCAATACTTCATGTGACAGTGCGCTATGAATTGGGGTCGAGTGGCTCTTGTCCTGAAAATTAACATCCGCGTTGTGCGCAAGTAGCACTCGAACAACTTCGAGCTGGCCACCCACTACTGCATGACACAGCGGCGTACTGTCTTCATTTCGAAAATTTGCGTCTGCACCATGGTCGAGTAAGCATTGTACGACATCAATGTGTCCTCGGTACGACGCAATTTGTAGCGGCGACATGCCCCCGACGCCCCGAGCGTCCACAACTAGGCCACTCTTGAGCAGTGAACGTACAACCTGGACGTGACCTGCTTCCGATACCGAATGCAATGCAGTCCCCCCGCCACCACCTATAGCATTTGCGTACAGTGGATATTTGTGAGCAAGGTGTTCAGCTATCTCGTAAAATCCACAGAAGGCAGCATGGTATAATGGTACCGCTTTTGGTTGTATTTTGTTTTTCAGTTCGCGAGGCCATACGGGATGGTCCAAGTCGATATCGTATAACTTGACCCACGCTGAAAAGTACGGCTTGTCCGGGTCAAAGAGACGTTCCATCCCATCACGGATGCGTGAGGCCACATTCGGGACCTGCGCGTGGGTTACCCAGTACATAGCGGCATATCGAGCGAGAGGGATCGTATCAGAGCCGTGATCATCGATATGATTGCGGAGTAGGAGTCCGAGACAAGCCCGAACGATCACCGTGTTGGCGTCTTCGAGGGAAATGTGGTACCGTGAGATATCCTTCGTGGACGTAGAGAGGCGATCCGACATCAAGAACTCCTTCACCGAAAAGTGCGAAAACTGAACAACCTGGGAATCGCCGGCGGGGACAATCGTAATTAAACTTGAGCATGTCGAAAGCACGGCCTGTTCGTGATCTTCCCATCGCCACTTTGAGTTCAATTCTGGGATCCCCCCCTTCGCCGCATAAAAGTCAAAAGCGAGTAGTTCCGCAAGCTCAGCAACGAAAAGCGGTCGAATTGCCACAGTCAGGCATTGAAGCATACGGTAGGCGTGCACCCGGTTTCCCTTCATGATATCCATCACGATTCGCTCGTATGTCTCGTCTAGCGATTCTGGGAGTTCATCTAGCGTGCGCCGTACACTTGACGGAAGACATTGTCGCAACGCATCCAGTTGACAGTACACCCATCGAAACCTGGATGGGGATATGAGCGCGCATCATCAACTTAGGACGAATACCTTACATTCCGTCTGCCTTTTCCGACAACGCCTCGACAACCATTTTCTTATCGTCCTCTCGCCATCTCTTCATTATCGTCTCCGAGTCAGAGTACACGACCGAGTTGATATAGTTGACAATATCTTTCTTTTGTCCGCTTTCGTCATGCAGGGAAACACGGTGACGTGCCAAAGGTGTAAGAGTAGCTCGAATGTCGTACTCCGGTCGGCTGGTGGCGCATATATGAAGATGCAGAAGATGAAGGTCAACAAGCTCCTTGATAAACGCAAGCACCTGTTCACGAGGCGACGGGATTCCGGGCCAGTTCGGACACTCGTCGAGCGCGTCGAGGATAATGTAAATGGGCCGCAGATTGGGAATCGTGAGCATATCCTTGAGGCATTGAATCATTATACTATCACTAGGCTTTTTTTCACCATTGTCGTGTGAAGAATAAAGACGGGAAAGGATGTCGCAACAAGGACGGGATTGAGCAGAGAGTTGGATGAGGAGAGATGGGAGAAGGTTGCGACGATGTTGCTTATGAAGGTCCCTGAAGTCGAAATAAAAGTACGCCATCAAGGCCGAGCCTTCCTCGCGCAAGCTCGCGATGTCTTGGATGATCGTAGAACTAGAGGGTAAAGTGAGCTCTCTGAGGCACGCATAGATACTGAGTGACGACAGACCAAAGGATGCTCTTGCCTGAACCGGCTATGAATACAGACCGCGATCAGAAGGCGGTTTGAGATGTGCGGGGAGAGCGTACGTTTGCCATAGATCCACAAGAGAGAGCCAGTGAACTTCCACTCCGCGAAGATACTGCCTTGAAAGAACCACGCGGCTGTTCCCCCGTAGTGAATTTCGCATGCGATGTTGTGATTAGTTGATGGATCTGGTGGAGCAACCCATCTTCTAAGGCTATCTCTCAATTGGTTCCCTATGAACGGATTAGAGACGCCAGAGTGAGCATCGAAACTTCGAAAGAACTGATCACAAACATTTCACGTCATCTAGGACTGCCTTCGCATCCATTCCGTCTTGTTTGCGCAATCAGGATGGGGTTTTGAGTAGCTAACGCACAGGCGTACCATTCAAGACAATATCCATTTTATTGTCCATATCCTTCATTTTATCGTCCACATCCTTCAACTTACATTTAACTCCGGTTACTTTGTCGTCTACGATCTTGACCCTATCATCGACGCTCTGTGTCAGTCTCAGAATCTGTGTAGCCGCCATCCGGGCCTCCTCTTGCGTCAGCTTGTCTAATCTGGTCAACGCGTCTTCTATGTCCTTCCTCCCCACAAGTTTCTTGAAAAACTTTTCTAAACATAGATTAGCTCGCATTCATGTATTTATCGGGAGTGACACACTGGCTCGACCCTGCTTCATCTCCTTAGTCGCAATCGCGAAGATGTTCAAAACTTCCACCATTATCTTTACAATCACGTCAGTCATCGCGTCGGTTGGTGGCACCTCCGTGTATAATTCGAGGCGTTTGAAGAAGTTCTCGATACGCTCGAAGAGGTCGGCGAGGGCTTCTTGACCCGCGTTCACATCATTGGCGGCCTAACAGGCATCACAATTGAAAATTTGTCTACAAAGCGATCCAGGAAGACGCTCACCAATAAGAGAACCCCTACGCCGGCGGAGATTACTTTTGCAGGCGAGAATATCTGCGAAAATGATTAGCAATAGATGAAAGACACATGAGTGAGCTGAGACTTACTAGTCCGACACCTTCGCCCAGGGTCGCGGAGAATGCATAGAGTACATTGATAGTCGGACCCAGCCAACTTGATAATCTCTCATTATGACTCCTAGACTGATCAAATTCATTGACCTTGTCGCGAAGCACGGCAAGGATGTCGCTAGAAGATTGGCAGGATTGTAGCTGTGTTGCAAGGGGATGTGTGTGAAGGTCGGTCTTTGTCTTTTTCTCATACTCTCTCAGTGCAGAGATGAAGACGGCGCGGAAGTTGGAGGATGTAGAGGGAGTCTGAGACATAGTAACTGCAATTTAAGTGACCTGATTGATGTTGTTGAAAAGCGTGGGGAGACTGCAATTGTCCGAGTGCGCTGCTTCATGTACTGTATTTTCAGACGATAGACGCTAGGAGATATTACATCAGGGCCAAGCAGACTGTTTTATTCACACTCCGCATGCTTAAAGTAGATTTAGTCAAGAAACAAGAGGAAAACTCAAAACTCATCATATTGTATTGGACTTACTTCCGGGTGGTAGTCAACATCGTGGGGTATGACGTCGCGAGTCGTTAACAAGTAGGCATAAAAACAAATCGAGCAGAGCGTGTAGAAAGAAAATGAATGAACGTGAACTGTATACTTCCGTCTACGCCGTAGTCAACAAATTCGTGACATTGCGTGTGTGATCACTATGGCGATATTCCGACTGATAGCAGCTGCGCGAGCACGTCTTCCCCATACGCCAAAGCCACCTGTGATGGTGTCTTCCCCTCCTCGTCCTCTGCACCTACGTCCGCGCCGTTCGCTAACAGGATGCGTGCGACCTCGAGCCGCAATGACAACACCAATCCCGCCGATGACGACACCAGATGCAATGGGGTTCGACGATAGTTATCCTGAGCGTTCGGATTCGCGCCGTGCTCTAGTAACAATCGAACAATCTGGGGATAATCGCCTTTGGAGTTACCGTACAAGGACGCCTTGTGCATTGGGGTCAAGCCGAGCTCGTCCTTCGAATTAGCATCCGCATCGTGTTCAAGCAGCATTCGAACAACTTCGAGGTGGCCCTCCAGCGCTGCATGATTTAGCGGCGTCCTGTGATTATCGTCTTCAAAATTTGCGTCCGCGCCGTGGTCGAGTAAGCATTGTACAACATCGAGGTGTCCTTGGAGCGATGCAAAATGCAGCGGGGACTGGTTCCAGAAGCCTCGGGCATCCACATCCACGCCGCACTTGAGCTCGAGCAGTGAACGTACAACCCGGACATGACCTGCACGTGACGCCGAGTGTAACGCAGTCCCCACGTTGCCCGATATAGCATTCGCGTGCTGGGGGTACTTGAAAGCAAGGTGTTCGACTATCTCGTGGAACCCACAGAGCGCGCCATAGTATAACGGTGCCGTTCCTGGTTGTATCTTGCTTTGCAGTTCACAGGAAAAAAAGGTGTCGGCGTCATGTAACTGGATCCATGCTAAAAAATACGGCTTGTCTGGGTCAAAGAGACGTCGCATTCCGTCACGGATGCGGAATGCAACGTTCTCTACCTGTGCATGGGCTACCCAGTGCTCAGCGGCATATCGAGCTAGAGGAGCAGTTGCGGCGCCGTCTTCGTCGACAGGATCCCGCAGTAGGACACCCAGGCAAGCCTTGGCAGTTAGGATGTTAGCATCTTCGGGAAAAATATGGTGCTCAGAGAGGACTTTCGTCGACGTGGCGAGGCGATCTGACATCAAGAACTCCTTCACCGAAAAATGCGAAAACTGGACAACGCGGGAATGCTTGGCAACGACGACGGTGATTAAACTTGAGCATATGGAAAGTACGGTTTCGGGATCTTGCCAGCGCCAGTCCGCGTTCAATCTCGGGATCCCTTCCGAGTCCTTCGCCACATCAAAGTCAAAAGCAAGTAGTTCCGCAAGCTCGGCAACAGAGAGCGGTCGAATTGCCACCGCTAGGCATTGCAGTATACGATGGGCATGCGCTCCGTTTGCCTTCTTGATATCCCTCACGATCCGCTCATATGTCTCGTCCAGCGATTCCGGAAGTTCTTCTAGCGTGCGCCGCACACTCGATGGAAGACATTGTCGCAGCGCGTCCAGTTGACAGTACACCCATCGAAACCTAGACAGAGACATGAGCGGGCATCATCAAGGACCAAGTCGGACGATCCCCTTACATTCCATCGGCCTTTTCCGACAGCGTCTCGATGACCATTTTCTTATCGTCTTCTCTCCATCTCTTCATCATCGTCTCTGAGTCAGAGAACACGACAAAATTGATGTAGTCGATAATATCTTTCTTTTGTCCGCTTTCATCGTGCAGGGACATCTGGTGATGGGCCAAAGGTATAAGAGTAGTTCGGATATCATACTCCGGTCGGCTGGTGACGCATATATGAAGGTGTGGAAGATCAAGGTCGACAAGCTCCTCGACGAGCGCGAGAACCTGTTCACGAGACGACGGGATTCCAGGCCAGTTTGGACACTCGTCAAGTGCGTCCAGAATGATGTAAACAGGCCGCAGGTTGAGAACCGTGAGCATGTCCTTAAGGCATCGAAGCATTACACTATCGTTGGGCTTTTGTGCGCCATCGTCGTGTGAAGAATAAAGGCGGGAGAGGACATCGCAACAGGCACGGGACTGAGCAGAGAGTTGGATGAGGAGAGATGGGAGAAGATTGCGACGGTGCTGCTTATGAAGGTCCCTGAAATCGAAATAAAAGTACACCATCAAGGCCGACCCCGCCTCGCGTAGAATTGCGATGTCTTGGATGATGGTAGAACTAGAGGACGAATTAGACCCTTTGAGTCGTATACAGTTCGTGAGCGATGACGGACCAAAGGATGCTCTTTCCAGAGCCGGCTATGAATGCAGACGGTGATCAGGGGTCAATCGGGAAAAGCTAGAAGAGCATACGTTTGCCATAAATCCACAAGAGAGAGCCAGTGGACTTCCACTCCGCATATGTACTGCATCGGATGAACCACTCCGCTGTTTCCCCATGGTGAATGTCGCAGGCGATGTTGTGATTCGTTGATGGATCTGGTGGAGTTACCCATCTTCTAAGGCTCTCTCTTAATTGGTTCCCTATGGGCAGGTTAGCGACGCCGGCGCCAGCAACAAAATTATTCATAACAAACATTTCACGTCACCTACAGTGTTCGACATTTGTTGAAGGACTGCCTTCACACCTTTTCTGTCTACCCAATGTTTGGGCAGTCAAGGTGGGGTTTTTAGTAGCCAAAGTGTCAGGCGTACCGTCCAAGACGATATCCATTTTATTGTCCACATCCTTCACCTTAGTTCCGACTCCAGTTATTTTATCATCTACGACTTCGACCCTGTCCCGGATACTGTGTGTGAGTCTTAGGATTTGCGCAGCCGCCATCCGGGCCTCTTCTTGCGTCAATTTATCTAACCTCTCCAACGCGTCTTCTATGTCCTTCCTTCCCACAAGCTTCTTAAAATATTTTTCTGGGTACATGTTAGTCAAAAGTGACGCAGCACTATAGAGAAGCGCACTGGTTCTACTCTGCTTCATCTCCTTCGTCGCAATCGCGAAGATGTCCAGAACCTCTACCATTATCTTCACGATCATGTCAGTCATCGCGTCAGTCGGTGGCACTTCCGTGTACGATTCGAGGCGTTTGAAGAAGTTCTCGATGCGATCAAAGAGATCGGCGAGAGCTTCTTGACTCGCGTCGACATCCTTGGCAGCCTGGTAGACATCGCCGTCGAAGATCCGTCCACACACAAAGGGATAAAGGAAGGTGCTCACCAAGAGGAGGACTCCGACACTGGCAGAGATTACGCTCGCGGGAGAGAATACCTATGAGAAAAATTAGGGGCAGAAAGTGTCGACCAGTCGAGACTTACTAGTCCAGCACCTTCGCCCAGAATCGTGGAAAACGCATAAAGGACATTAAGAGTCGGGTTCAGCCAATTCGATAATCTCTCATTGTGACTCCTGGACTCATCAAGCTCATTGACTTTGTCGTGAAGCACGACAAGAATGTCACTGGAAGAGTTGCAGGACTGTAGCTGTGTTGCGAGGGGATGTGTGAGAAGGTCTGTCTTTGTCTTCTTCTCGTACGCCTTGAGGGCAGCGACGAAGATGGTGCGGAAATTGGAGGAAGATGTAGTTGTGGCGGGAGTCTGAGACATAGTAGCTGCAGTTCAGATGAGTTGGGCGGTGACGATACAACCTGTCGAAAAGGGGGGAGAGACTTGGGGAGACTGGAATCGTCCAAGGCCCGAACAACTTGAAGGGAACCAGATGCCGAGTCTTGTGCCGAGCAACATTTTATTTGAGCCAACTCGAGGTGAACTTACTGTAATATCGACTTCGATGTGGACTAGCAGATCCCTTTCACCGTGACACTGGAAATTCGGGCATTTTACCGCAGAGCTCATTGCAGAATATTATTTATCAATGAGAAAACATACAGGAAAATACTTGTGCGGGGACGGAGAGCAAGATGAGCAACGCGCGCTAAAATTCTGCACACAAGATACGAAATACCATATTTGGGAGCTTACACTTTACAATGGATGGAACGCCCCTTCGCTTACTGTACTCCATTGATGAATGATGCCAAATCCCCAGACGCAAATCAGAAAGCTGAATGATTTGCGATGCAAGCATGAGTCACACTGGCACAACCATGCGTACTCATTTCGAGCTGTGAGCACAGCTCGTTTCACTGACAACATAATTCCACTTTTTCACGGGAAAAAGCAGTGACTAATACTTAATGATTTTACACAATCCATAATTAAAAAGTAATTCTAATCAAACTTTAAGTCCATTCAGGAATTATCACACTACGAAAAAACTTAACGTTCAGCCTATTGAGAACAATGGTCACTTATGATTTATTTCGAGATTAAATTTTTTCACAACAACAACAATATAATCCTTGGATGGACATAATGTTTGAATAAAATAATTTTCTCATTACAGATGATGAAAAATCGGTAAGTATTAGTCGACGCCTTTTCTCAGTTTGTGCACGCAAAGACAGAACCATGTTGTCAGTGTTTATACTGTGTTAAGGAATATCCCGGGACTAACCGGACCCGGGATCGGACCGGTGACTACCAAGTATGTACATTAGTAAGTTACGAGCGCATGCATGTATTAGTCGGGACGAGCAACGGAATAGGAGAGTCCGCTCTTCCCTCTTTTCTCTACCATTTTCTCTCATCTCCTCCGGGAAATTTCACCGTAAATCACTACATACTGTAATCCACACATGTAGTTGATCCGTTGTAAGGACGGTGAGGGTCCTAGGTGAGTTCGAAGGCGGAGGTGTTCCACTCCAAAGGAAGGGGGTAGGAAGAAGTGAGAATTGTCCTTCGAGTGCCCGCGTTTGGGCCTGACTTCCTGGATATTCACACTGAGAGAGAGAGGGGAAATGCGACACGGCGCTGTCTGATTGATTGGAGATGTCTTGTCCTCCTCAACAGAGGGTAAAAAGTCTACTTAAGTACAAAGTAGTCCTATACCTAAGAAGGAAAAAGGGAAGATAATGGAAAACATGAGAAAGGACGCGTGGCCGAGATCCGAGGTGATCGAGGGTCCGTAAATGAGCGGCTCAGCTCGAAGGCTAGCCTTACACCGTCATGCAGGCTCGCGCGTCACCACCAAATGTCATACATGCAGTCAGCAACGGTGAACAGTAAACCATTGTACTCGCCCGACCAATGTTCGGATCCCTCTGTTCAGCAACTATTCAGGACCGCTTTCGTGGTCACGGTTGTTGCCGTCGTCGCGTCACGTTTGTCGTTGTCGTTGTCTCTACTGCATGATACACGTGTCATCGACACTACTCCCTTAACAGGACCAGACATCCGTCTCTCAGAGACGGATGTACCTGAATAAACATGCACATGGAAGTTACCATTGAATCACGGGGTCAGATGAACAACAGGCCCGAGCTACGTCAAATTCTACTTTATCATCGTCGCAATCACTTAATTTTGGGCAAGAATTTTGGGGTCACGGCCACGGCCACGTGCAAGATTTGCAGAGGGACATGATGACCACCACTGCTGCCGCCCCTGCTACGAGACCAAACAAACGATAAACGAGTACGCTCTCCTGGACGAGGTCGCCGCAGAGTCCCAGCGTGATCACGGGTGCGAGCACTGGTGGTCGATGCACGCGGCGAACGCTCTGCGTGGGTTCAGGCCCGAGTTTTGGACCGGGATCGGGCGGGGTGGCACACGTATAGGCGACGATGGGCACTGGTCGACAAACTTCATCTATGCCATCGGCGATGCGTCCCCGACTCTCCTTTGTATTATACCGAACGATTCATGTGCGCTATTGGGTATTATTTACTGAATCGCTAGCTCGTAGTCGGCACGGACCCACTCGACTCGTTCGAGGAGTTTATGGAGCTGCTGGTGCAGGTCAAACACCACCCCATGAAGGGGGGCATCAACAACTCAGTGCAGGCTCGAGGTGATACGTCCGAGCGCCGTGCTCGCGGAGTATGAGAAGGACGGGTGGATCACGCCGATGTGCGTGGACCGGGTACACCTGCACCCCTTCTGCTTAGGTGTCGATGCTAACGAGGTTTCGCTAAGCCTTAATTGTCTGGAGGATGGCGAGCCCAAGGAGAATCTCGGGTTACCTTACGGGCTGCAATAACTGCGGCGCGTGTCGCTCGCAGCGTGCGAAACCATCGTGTCGCCTAGTAACTTAGCCTGCTTACTATGACTGTTTTCTTCTTTCTTTTCGGGATGACCACCCACCCTGGCGGTCCTTATTTAATTTGATACAGTCTCTCTGTGGGAACGCGAGTGGTCAGGGGGCCCAGGCTGCGCAGATGCTGAGGACGCCGAATCGACCATGACCCGGGAGATGCCAATAGCGACGACGCCGAGCCATAAGACCCTGTCGCATATACTGGGCTCAGTGTTATATCACTGACCCTCATGGTTCAAGTTCAAAAATGCAAAATGCCTCCAATTAAGTTACGCTGTGAACCATTCCGTGTGATCTAGACAGACTGACACGAGAGTGACAGGAAAAGTCCGAGCTCGAGTTACGAAATATTTATATTTAACTTATGACAGATGCGACATGACGTTAAGGGGATCAACCAGATGCCACTGATGTCGTGACCTCTGTACTATATTCTTCCAAGCCAAGCAACATCAGGGCGGGGGCGGAAGGCGGGGTTAGCGTGGTGAGACATTAGTTTTCGGGATGACGAGAGGAGATAGGTCATCAACGGAGTATGCACGGCACCGCTTTGGTGAGAGGTCTCGAAAGCGCATATGAAAGCGCCTGTTACGCGCATCCCTGGACGAGGTCATAGTGGTTGATTCATTCGAGTACCCAAGCCAAATACAGCTTCTTTAGCGAGTTATGAGTCGAAGCAATAAGATACCTATGCGCCGGGGGGCATCAGAGACTCAGCACTTCACGAGTAATATGCACGGTCAGCATACTGTAGTACTAACGAGCGCTGTTGCTGTAGAGATGTTTAGGTATACATACTGTAACTTACTACTGTAACTCAAGTCGATAGAAAAGGCGCTGGCACGGCCGGCAAGGTTCGGAATGTGAGCAAGAATGGAAACTGTGATTCGGGCCAGTAGCGGATTTGGGGGCAGAAGGGAGAAAAGTCGGGGTAGATCAACGCACTCAGAACAAGAGGACCCGGAATCAACCGAACAAGAGAGACCTACCTTGAGTTATTTGGAGTGATCGCAGTAAGGGTGTGGATGATTTTGGGAAAAGAATAGTCATCCTTGGGGGACGGACCGAGCAGCGCGCTCCAATGCAGTAGTAGAAGAGAAGCGACACACGTTTTTTAGATCCGTGTATGTAACGACACGTGACGATAAGACACCTAGGAATAAGTACCACAGCATAACTTAGTACGCAGCGTAATCGCACACATACGCGCTGTTTCCAATTCGGCACCTGCGTTCCGGGTCAAACATTAACCATCGTAGACTCAGTTCTTGATGTTACAGTAGCCGAAATTTGAATACATGGGTGGGTGGATGAGAAAGGCACGTACTGTAAACTGAGTCCGGTGTGAACCCATGATGGCACAATAAAGCAAGCCGGGCCGTTCTCAGGCTTCGAACCCTTCTCGCTGACACGCGGCGTTCTACCTTGCGTTCTACAGTACACCGACACTCTACATGACTATACCGCTCTGAGCACTGTCACCCCACGTTACTACGGACACCGTCCCCCGTCCACTACAAGTTGCTGCATACAAACAAACGCGGATTACAGTATTCGTAAACACCAGGTTCCAGAACTCCTCGAGTCACCAGCTGGATGGTGGCCCTCATTACGCATGCGCAACATTAGGAAAACCGCTTTGCTTTGGGCCGCGCGTCACGGTACTGTACTCCGACGACCCACTCAGAATGGCGAGACACCCGGCACCACCCCAAATCATTTAATTTTTTGTTTTGGCATCGTCGGTTGGAGTTCCCGAAATCGACCGAGTTGACCATAGCGAGCGATGAGTTGTTCCGCGTTCGTTACGTTTCCCCCCCGGAACGACGTCACAATGTCATCACAGTGAGTGCTCTGCGGGTCGCTCTTTGTGTCCTCCGAGCCCCCGGAGCTGCGGACGTTTTGCATTATAATACATACAATCCAACCTAACCTAACTCAGGCTAGTCAGATTTCTAGGATCGAATCAGAAGGCATTGTAAAATGCCTGCAGTGTGCTTCGTACTAAAGCTAGTTTGAAAATCTATTAATAGACTGCCAGTGAGGTTCCGCATTCGCGTTCAATACGCTGCGAGTGAGCCCGTCCTAGCTTCACCAATCCGAGCTTACTCTTACTGGCACTTCCGGAGTTCGGCTTGGTTGGAATTACCAACAGATGTCTGATGCGTCCTGGTATTTGCTATTCTCGGTACGGCCGTGGATCACTCGCTCGGCTACTGGTCGTACGGCTAAGTGCGTAACTTACTCTTATTATCCCCAACCAGATAGACACGTCCCTTACAGTGTTTAACTGTAACCAAGCGCACATGATAGCTAGGTGTCTTTCCCCTTTCAGATCTCAAAGTGACAGGACCATGTACACAGTTGTCTTTTGTCAAGCGGGAAACTTGATCTCATCGCAACCCACGACTTTTGTATAAAATACCCTACTCTGGGTGGGTCTTACCCCCAGGCTTGTCGCATTTTTCTTCACTGGCAATCCTTCTCGCGATGTCGCAGCTTCGCTCTCTTGTTTGCCTCCTGTCTATTCTCTCTGCAAGTGTCTCTGCCTCTATTGGTCCCGGTGCTGTCCTTGAAATCGTTAATAAGAATATCGCCCCCGATGGCTTCCCCCGCCAGTGAGTTTCTTGTAGCCGTTGCCAGAGTGATATCGAAACTAGCGCGTCCGACGCCTTAGAACTACACTCGCTGGAGGTACTCATCCCGGTCCGATAATCCGAGGACAGAAGGTGATGTTTGTTGGGGGTTCGCAATAACTGGTTCTGATTCGGCGCTCCGCAGAATGCCGAGTTTACGATCGACGTTGTTGATCACCTTACCGACCAGACACTGGACTTGGCTACCTCTATCGTGAGATCTCGGTTTCCTCCGGGATGCAGATCATAACCTGGACGTATGTCCCCGGCCCTGTAGCACTGGCATGGCCTTTTCCAGAAGGATTCGAATTACGAGGATGGCGCGGCATTTGTCACGCAGTGTCCTCTCGTTCCATCTGAGTCATTCACGTACGACTTTAAGGCTTTGGACCAAGCGGTACTTCTCTTTCTTGCACAGTAAGGAATTGACGAGCTCGAATTGACATTATTGCAGGGGACGTTTTGGTACCATAGTCATTTTGGTGGCCAGTATTGCGATGGTTTGCGCGGGGCTTTTATTGTTGAGGACCCGGACGACCCTCAAAAGAGTTTGTACGATGTTGACAACGGTGAGACATTAGTGTCCTAGGAAAACCGTTCACACAATTGAGACTCGATTCTCCTTCAGACGACACTGTCATTTCCCTTTCAGATTGGTACCACTACCTTTCGACGAGTCCTCCAGCCATCCCGTGAGTACAGATTATTGTCGCTGAAATTTTGATGCTGAGGCTTTGCAGTGCGTTCAATTCAACGCTGATCAATGGCCAAGGTCGCTACGTTGGCGGTCCTCAGGACGTACCCCTTGCAATTGTGTCAGTTACACAAGGCACACGGTTGGTGTTGATCCTGTTCGCCTGTCTCGGGGTAAGATTGACACACCCTGTCGCATCAGATACCGGTTCCGCCTGATCTCTATGTCCTGCGACCCTAGCTTTGTGTTCTCCATCGATGGTCACCAATTCACTGTGATTGAAGTGGAGGGTACCAACGTCCAACCTCTTTTGGTCGACTCGGTTGAGCTCTTCGCTGGTATGTGTGACTAAATCGATTCTTGCCACTTTATTGATGGATTTCTCAACAGGTCAACGCTATTCTGTTGTAGTAAGCCAATCCTTTTGCCAATTCGTCTGAAAGTTTCCCTCACTCGCACATAGCTCAAGGCCGACCAACCAATTGGTAATTACTGTAAGTGCCTCACTTGTCATGATCTTTCGATATCTGGTCCGATTCAGCCGAATAGGGATCCGCGCTCTGCCCCAGGTTTCAACTCGGATTCTCGATTTCAGTGACCACACCAATGTGGCCATTCTTCGCTATTCTGGGGCTCCCGTTGCGGATCCATCCGCAGACCCCAATGTAAATGTCCCCGTGAGCCACCTGCCGCTCGTAGAGACCAATCTCCACGTAAGTTACTCGGTCTTCCATCTATGTATATATGTTGACCCGCCGCCATACCTAGCCGCTTGTTACCACTCCTGTGGTGAGATTTACCTCACTGACAGCTTGCGCTTCGTCACTCACTGCGTAATTCAGCCCGGATTGCCACATCCTGGAGGCGCAGACATTAATATCAATTTGGATGTCGGATTTGTAAGCACCGTCCTTTGCATGTAATAGGTATGATCTCACTCGAGAATCAGACCCCTCTTCCCAACGGTTTCCGGTTCGATATCAACGGCTTCCCATTCGAGCCTCCCACCGTTCCCGTGCTGCTCCAAATCCTGAGTGGTGCAAAGAAAGCCTCGGATCTTCTTCCCGCGGGCTCTATTTATGGTCTTGAGGCGAACAAGAGCGTCGAACTCACCATTCCCGGTGGTGCTACGGGTGGGCCGGTGAGTGTACAACGAATAGTGATCGTTGGGACGCCATCATTCTGATGACGCGATCCGATACAGCACCCGATGCACTTGCATGGGCACGCCTTCTGGGTGGTCCGTGGTGCTGGGAATTCGTCCTACAACTTCGTTGATCCAATAGTTCGCGATGTCGTAAGTATCGGCAATACCGGCGACAATGTCACCATCCGGTTCTTCACGGACAACCCCGGTCCGTGGTTCCTTCACTGCCACATTGATTGGCACTTGGCCAAGTCCGTCGTACCTCTACTTATTGTTATGGTTCCTGTGCTGACGGGAATGCTTTTCTTAGTGGATTTGCCGTTGTCTTTGCTGAGGATGTTCCTGACACACAGTCAGCATTCACCGTCACTGGCAAGTTGTTCCCCTGCGTGTGTTCCCTGTAACTTATCGAGGACGGTCTTGTCTAGACGCCTGGAAAAATCTTTGCCCCACTTACAACGCGTGGGCCAACACTACGCGCTAATACATTATTCTTATAGTTGGTGTCTAGAAATCATTTCTTAAAAGTTATTTGTTGGAGACGTCTTGTGTTGAAGTATTTGAAATTACAGTAATTTCGAATTTCTGCCCCCTGAGGACTGCTAATACGCAGGAAGTCAGAGCGTACCACCACCACCATCTCCTTTGACTTAGCGCCTGTTCTAGCATAGCTTTGCCATCGTTGCTTACAGTGAACACACCTCGCATCAGATATCCTCGCTGCCTGTGGTCTAGAGCTCTATGGAGCAAAACAACAACTTCTTTGTTGGCCTTGGGTACTTTTCCGCAGACGAGTACGACAGGGAGAGGACCTGGGGTGTCGGGACGGGCATCCGAACACGAAAGGATAACAAACTGACATCATAATAAACGCGAGGACTTGCGCGGGTTTGCACAACGTCTACGCAGGCACGAAGTGGAAGAATTGATATGGTGCCAAGGTAACAAACTCACTTCAACACATACAACATCTGGTGCCCTGCGGAGGCCTGTGCAACCACTTGCGACGCTTCCCCACCCCCCAATCCCTGCACATCGGTTTAGTTTGGGGTATCAGCGTGCTTATTCCTGTCCCCAACTTGCCTGTCCCAGTTTTTTTTTTTTTTTTCATCTTATCTAAATCCTGCTCCTTGGCCGTTCGACGATTTTCGATACACGTCGGCGATGCATGCCACTGCGAGACGCGGTGTGTGATATACTAACGAAGCAAGAAGTTCTCTTTAAGATTTTCCTTTCAGCGTGAACGGGACAATGCGAGCGTTCTACTGTAGAGCTCGTTGCAGAACGTAAATTCTGAATGAAAAACCTAAAACAAAACATACAACGCCTTTCTGAGGCTAATACTAGGACAGACGGAGGTGCAACGCACAGAACCCCTATACACGAGACACCATCATCGGGAGCTTAGGATGAATACTCACAGGCGCAGAGTTTCACGACACACGGCCTCCAAGAAAGGCAGAGAAACAAGCTGGTCATGAGTGAGCTCCTCGTTGTCTCCATGGGCCTCTTTCAGCTCATTTCTGAGCTTATCTTGGACGTCAGGATTGAGGGAAAGTAGTTGTAGAATCCGGGATAGAGCCGTCGATGTCGTATCTGTTCCCGCAATAAGAAACACTCTAAAAGAAAACTTGGTCATTAACACCGCCTAGTTTGAATCAATGCGCGCTGGGGCGTACGCCATTTGCGCAACCAGTTCCTCTTCGCTCAGCTGAATGTCCTCGGATCCCGCTAAACTAGCCCGCACTATAAACGGTCGCCGACGAGTCAGCTTTCTGATCTGAAAGCGCAGCGTCTTGTACGCACCGAGAAGACTGATGATATCATTTCCATCTCCAACCTGCTTGACAGTCGCGTCATCACCTAACTCTTCTTCGCCTCGTGAATACTCCTCGACTTGGAGTTCAGGGTCTCCGCGAGGTCCATGAGATGATTCAATTTCGGCCACGGCAACGTTCTTCCCAGGAACTTGAGGACTTTAGGGTGGAATATCTTGTCGACGTAAGGAAACATGTTTCGAGACACCGCAAGAGAGGACGAAGTTGGGCTAGAATGTGTGTCAGAATAACAAAGTGACTTGAAGCGTTCGTTGTACTGACATCCATTCCTTGAGCGCTCTACAATACTCGTCGTCTCTGCCTTCAAAAATACCAAACGAATGCCCGAGACCGGCTTGCCCAATCAGTTCGAGAGCAAGCTTTCCCATCCAATCTGCAACGTTGATCTCTTCTGGGCCATTCGATACAATCGACCGGAGGTTCTCACGAAGCTGAGAAGAATTGAGACCACTGGATCGGGAATACAAACGTGGGAGAGTACCTGATTTGTGATCCTATGAAAGATTGGAGTCATATATCGCATGTGCTTGATGTTGAATACGGGGTTTAGTAAATTTCGTTGCATCCGGTGTTGAGCACCTCGATTGGTGGCAATATAGGTGTATGTCCACGGAAATGTTAGAAAATGACTTCCCTACCTGTGGTAGCAAAGAGCGATGGCCCAGATGCCTGCATGTTCGATCTTTTTTGGTTTCAAGATGAGGGTGAATCCTATGTCGGAACGAAATACGTACCGGAGGAATGCCTCCGTCACTTCAAAAATCTTTTGCATGCCTTAGGGTCAGACACCCTAAAAAGCCATAGACGCGTGTTACTTTTCCGTACGTGCTGTATACCCCTTCATGGAATGGGTAGGCATAAGGATTGAAAATATGGTGCCAATGACCTTCTCATTCTATCAGCGCATAGCCAGTTTTCTGTGACCCGCGGAGCTCACCCCAGAATAGAGAGGGTTAGACGGTCCAGGAATTTTCAGGAGGCTTCGCTGGCCGAACCTGTGCCTGAGGAGTGTAAGCGAGGCCACACCAGCCAGGGCTACAAGGGCATAGGCGGCAACCTCAAAGAGAGAAAACGTGGGGTTTGGGGGTGATGAGCGAACGAGCGAAGCCTATATAATTTTAACTTCGGACAGTTCCGTGATCCCTTTTCGCATATGCATGAACGACCCTGGCATTCTTCTGGGAGGTGTCTGACTCTATTTACTTACTCGCCTCGATGTACTCGAGATTCGATGCAGGGAATGCAGTGTCACGCGTCACGATGCAACGTGAGAATGCATTCCCCCGGTCGGGGGAACGAGGTCGGACGCTCCGTGTCTCCGGCGTACTTTCATGTCTTCGCGTCTTTCGATTGACGAATCGCATCCGGTGGACATGGGTCGCTTCACCGCGACTCAACTTTAAACTCCGATGTAATCCTTTTCTAACTTATGTATTTTCTCTTTTGTAAATACAAAATAAATACAAATAAAAGAACACAACGCGTAAACAATGCGCGGTGTTGACCCTTCGCAGGCATACATATGATGTCCTTATCCTTCCCCCCTCTGCCCTCTCCCAAGCTCTCTTCTAGCCTCTCCTTTCTGCCGCGGATGAACTCATGTGTTACATTGTAAGATTTCATTCAAGTTCGACGGCGGCTCTGATCTTGTGGAGGGCCCCCTGCATTGTCGACGGTAGTACCACAAGGAGGGGGGTCAATCCAAGGTCTCAAATGCACAAGGCCCTGCTTCAGTTGTCACGGGTATGCCTGTTAAGCCTTAGTATGACCTCTCATTCTTGGCATGTTGGGACGTGAATGATTCACGTGCTAACTGTCATTCACCGTGAATGACAATTGTTCTGGCAGTTGTTATATTAAGAACTACATGTTATACCCGTGGTAATACCTCTTCTATCTCCTCGTTGAAAAACCCGCTCGTGCCTAGTACGTCATGCTGTAGATGCTTCTTCTCTGGCGCGCGTGCAGCACCTGCAGATATTTTGAGTGTGCCTTCATAGCAACAGCCGCCTATTTCCTCGCAACACCGGACAGACGCGCACAGACCGAGATTTTCAGGAGTTTTTTGCCACTCTTGCACTTGCGTCCTAGCCTGCGACCTGGCATGTTGTCCACCGCCGCGCACGCCGCTGTGTGGAATATCCTCTCCGATCTTTCCTTGGCATGGATAAGACCACCTTACTGGCGGTCTACGCGAGTCGACAGTTTCTCGATTGTGGCTTGGATGGCTCTTAAGATAGATATATAGAAATATATTATGGACGTCACTAGAAGAGATGCAGTATTGTAGCTGCATTGCGAGGGGATGTGCGAGTAGGTCGGTCTTTGTTTTCTCGTACGCTCTCAGGGCGGCAACAAAGATGATGTGGAAATTGGAAGACATAGTTGCGGCGGGAGCCCGAGACATAGTAAATGAAATATAGATGAGCTGGTCAGCGATGGGAAAAGGTGGGGAGAGTCGAAGAGACTGGAATCGGCCAATGTTCGAACCGGTGAGTCACTAACCGCCAGCGCCAACTTCAAGTGGCACTGCCTTGTCTATTTTCGTACAAAGGTTGCGCAAAGATGATGGCCATTCGTAGATGATAGACGCCGGGCATAAGTCAGTACATCAGAGTACAGCACAGCACAGGATACGGTGCTGACTCAACCTGTCATTTACGGGCATTGGACGAGGAATTCATTTACTAAATGGCATATACTAATCTATTTGAGAAAAAGTACTCGCTGTGCGCTGTCAGCAAGGCTGTCAGGCCTGCAAGCTGGGTCTCGAGTTCAGAGAGGTGCGAAGCGTCGCAATCAGTCATTGCGGGCTTCTACGCTACATAGTCTTTCGTACAGGTGTTCAATTTGTTCGGGGATGTCTCTCTCAGGTTTCTAGGGCCGCGCAGGTGTGGCATGCTTGATAATGCAACGGGGGAGCTGCTCCAGTTCTAGAATGACTTGTGACACAAGAAATCATGCTAGCATCTGCACGTTGCAAAGAATACCGCCGCTGTGGGGAATGCGAAATGCCTGAGTCGCTAAGGATGCGCATGAGTGCAGCACATTCGGGAACGCGGACAAAGGTGAAGAGCTGCACAGTGCCCTGCAGAGATCTATTGTTGGTATCGTAAGTACAGAAAATGTATTTGAAGGAAGACAGACCAAGGAACAACTGAGTGAAGTTGCAGATGAAAGTGTGCCGAGTGCAAGGCCGAGTGGAACGCAGCTGGAACGCAGCAGAAAAAGTGAGCCGGCCCGCCGCCCGGGACAAGCGTGATAGATTTTGATTTTAATTGATTTTAATCCTTTATTTGTCGCCGTATTTCACAAACATTGTTACCTCAGGTACAGTGCTGTAGTTCTAGCTACATCTTCAACTTCGGGTTGTCTGCAAGATAAGCGACAACTTGAACACCTGGTAGCCCCCCACGGGCAGACCTACTCGTCGTCACTCGACACCTTCAAGTTCCAGTCCTTGCGGGACATTTCTACCGCCGCCGGCAACATGATCCTAGTAGCGTTCATCCCCTATTCCAACACAGACGCTGTATAGCTCGTGCCCGAAGTTCGGACGACCGCGTGCTACAGTGTGCCCACTGGCAGGGTGACGACTGCTCTGGGGCCAGGTGCATCTCAGTGCTGTGCATTATCCGTGACAATCAGTGGTGTAACTTGATCTTTCCTAGAAGTTCAAAGTGTCATTGACGCGGCCGATAGCCCGCTTGTCTCACTCGAAAAACCTCGCCCTAGAACTCTGTCGGACTCCCACAGTTTACCACCCAATGCAGTCATGGATGGAACCATTTCTCTCTCTGATTGCTGCCCCTAACGCGAACCGACGATATCAAGCGCTATCCAGCGGCCACACCAGGGCAAGTAGAAATATATCAGAAACAGTGGAAAGATAATGACTGAACGAGAATTGTATCGTACTTTCGTCCAAGTCATAGTCAGCGTATTCGTGATACCGCATGTGTGCTCAATTGTGGCGATAATCCGGCCGACAACAGCTGCGCGAGCTCGACTCTTCCACACGCCAGAGCTACCTGTAACGGGGTCCGTCCCTTCTCGTCCTCTGCATCTACGTCCGCGCCATGCGCCAACAGGATGCGTGCGACCTCGAGCTGCAATGACGATACCAGACCCGACCACGACACCACATGTGATGGCGTTCGGAGCGCGTTATCTCGAGCGTTCGGATTCGCGCCGTGCTCCAGTAATAATCGTACAATTTGGGGGTAGTCAGCTTTGGGGTTTAGAAATGAACATGCGTTGTGCATTGGGGTCGAGCCATTGTTATCCTGAAAATCAACATCCGCATTGTACTCAAGCAACACTCGAACGATATCGAGGTGGCCCGTCCTTATTGCCTCGATTAGTGGCGCAGAGCGGCGATTGTCTTGAAAGTTTGCATTTGCGCCATGGTCGAGTAAGCATTGTACAACATTAAGGTGTCCTTCGTACGACGCAAGTAGCAGCGGCGACCGGTCCCAGACGCCACATGTATCTACGTCCACGCCGCACTTAAGCAGTGAACGCACAACCTCGACGTGACCTGCATCCGACGCCGAGTGTAATGCAGTCCCTGCGAGACCACCTATCGCATTTGCATACTGTGGATATTTGAGGGCAAGGTTTTCAGCAATCTCGTGAAATCCACAGAACGAAGCATGGTATAATGGTACTGCTCCAGGTTGTATTTTGTCGTCCAGTTCTGAGACCCAGGGGCGATTATCGATGTTGTATAACTTGAGCCACGCCGAAAAGTACGGCCTGTCCGGGTCGAAGAGACATTCCATCCCATCGCGGATGGTTGACGCGACATTCCCGGCTTGTGCATGAGTCACCCAAAGCTCAGCAGCATATTGGGTTAGATGAGTTGTCGCGCCAACAGGATCCCGTAGTAGGACGCTGAGACAAGCCCTGGCAATCAGCGTGTTGGCACCTTCCGGGACAATATGGTACCGAGAGAGGCCTTTCGTCGATGTGGCGAGGCGATCCGACATCAAGAACTCCTTCACCGAAAAGTGCGAAAACTGGACAATTGGGGATCGAGAACCGTAGGCGGGGACGATGGTAATTAGACTTGAACAAGTTGAAAGCACCGCTTGTTCATGATCGTCCCATCGCCAGTTAGGATTCAACTCTGGGATCCCTCCCTTCGTTGCATTAAAGTCAAAAGCGAGGAGTTCCGCAAGCTCGGCAACAGAAAGCGGTCGAATCGCCACAGCCAGACATTGCAGCATACGATATGCGTGTGCACTGTTCGCCTTCTTGATATCCATCATGATCCGCTCATATGTCTCGTCCAGCGATTCCGGAAGTTCCTCTAGCGTTTGTCGCACGCTCGACGGAAGGCATTGTCGCAGCGTGTCTAGTTGACAGAACACCCATCGAAACCTAATTCTTGACATGAACAAACATCACTAGGATGGCGCGGGCACCTACATTCCGTCGGCCCTTTCCGAAAGCGACTCGACAACCATTTTCTTCTCGTCTTCTCGCCATCTCTTCATCATTGTTTCCGAGTCGGAATGCACGACAGAATTGACATAGTCGATGATGTCTTTCTTTTGTCCGCTTTCGTCGTGCAGGGACACCCGGTGATGTGCCAAAGGTGTGAGAGTAGCTCGAATATCGAACTCCGGTCGGCTGGTGGCGCAAATACGAAGATGCGGAAGATGAAGGTCAATGAACTCCTTGACAAGTACGAGGACCTGTTCACGAGGCGACGGGATTCCGGGCCAGTTCGGACACTCATCGAGCGCGTCTAGGATAATGTAAACGGGTTGTGGATTGAGAGTCGCGAGCATATTCTTGAGACAGCGGATCATTATGCTATCGCTAGGTTTTTGTGCGCCTTTTTTGTGTGCAGAATAAAGGCGGGAGAGAATGTCGAAACAAAGAGGGGACTGATCAGAAAGCTGGATGAGGAGAGAGGGGAGGAGGTTTCGGCGGTGTTGTTTATCAAGGTCCCTGAAGTCGAAATAGAAGTACGCCATAAAGGCAGACCCTGCCTCGCGTAGAGTTACGATATCTTGGATAATTGTAGAGCTAGAAACCGACGTAAGATCATCGAGTCGTGAGCAGACGCTGGAGCATGAGACGACGAACCAAAGGATACTCTTCCCTGAGCCGGCTAGGAACGTATATGATGATAAGGGGGCCGATCAGGGAAGAGTCGAAACAGCTTACGTTTGCCATATATCCACAAGAGAGAGCCAGTGGACTTCCACTCCGCAAAGGTACTGCCTTGATAGAACCACTCTGCTGTTCCTCCGTGGTGAATATCGCATGCGATGTTATGATTCGTTGATGGATCCGGCGGGGTGACCCATCTTCTGAGGCTCTCTCTCAATTGGTTCCCTATGGGTAGTTAGAGACGCCAGACCCAGTAGCGAAAGATTTGACCACACACCTTTCACATCATCTAATCTGTTTGATGTTTGATGAAGGACGTCTTTCGCATCCCTTCCGTCTAATCGATGTTTGCGCAATCAGGATGGGTTTTGGGGTAGTCAACGCATCAGGCGTACCATTCAAGACAATATCCATTTTATCGCCCACATCCCTCATCTGATTTCCTACTCCAGTTACTTTGTCGTCTACGACCTTGACCTTGTCGTCAACATTATGTGTGAACTTCAGGATCTGTGCGGCCGCCATCCGGGCCTCCTCTTGCGTCAACTTGTCTAACCTCTTCAATGCGTCTTCTATATCCTTCCTTCCAACAAGCTTCTTGATAAACTTTTCTAAACTTAGATTAGCTCGCATTCATGTATTTTTCGGAACTAACACACTAGCTCGACCCTGCTTTATCTCCTTCGTCGCAATCGCAAAGATGTTCAGAACTTCGACCAGTATCTTCACGATGATATCAGTCATCGCCTCAGTCGGTGGCACTTCCGTGTAAGATTCAAGGCGTTTGAAGAAGTTTTCGATACACTCGAAGAGATCGGCTAAGGCTTCCTGACTCGCGTCGACATCCTTAGCAGCCTGACCGACACCGCAGGTGAAGATCCTTCCATACAGGGACCAAGGACGACTCTTACCAGGAGGAAGACCCCAACACCTGCCGAGATAACTTTTGCGGGAGAGAATATCTGAGAGAGCAATTAAGGGCAGATTGTGGACAAAGTTGACCGGTTGAGACTCACAAGTCCAACACCTTCGCCCAGAGTCGCGGTGAACGCGTAAAGGACATTAATAGTCGGGTTGAGCCAACTCGATAACCTCTCGTTGTGACTCTTTGATTGATCGAACTCGTTGACTTTGTCATGAAGCACGGCGAGGACGTCACTGGAAGAGTTACAGGATTGTAGCTGTGCTGCGAGGGGATGTGTGAGTAGGTCGGTCTTTGTTTTCTTCTCGTACGCTTTCAGAGAGGCGACGAAAATGGTGCGGAAATTGGAAGAAGACGTAGTTGTGACAAGAGTCTGAGACATAGTAACCGCAATTTATGCTAGCTGGTTGGTCAAGGTATGTCAGCACTAAAGGTGGGGAGACTGGAATCGTCTAGCCTGGGGCCAGTATCGCCAGGCCCTGCCTCGTGCCAGTGAATTCTACTCCTTGGCTATTTTCGACAATTTTCGATACACATCAGTGATGCATGCCAGTACGAGAAGCGGAATGTAATATACTGTCAGAACAAGAAGTACTCTATAAAGTTTTTATTCCCTCTCAGCGTGACCACGATAATGCGAACATCGGGGCGAACATTCTATTGTAGAGCTCAAGTAGAGCTCGTTGCGGAACATAATTTCTGAACGAAAAAACATACAACAAAACATATGGAAAACACTTTGTGAGGCGGCTGGTACAAAGACAACTTGATGGAGGCGCAACACGCACAACCCCATTGACAATCCCTATACCCGAGACACTATCATCGGGAGCTTAGGATGGAACATCCCAACCGATCCCTTCACCGACGGACTAGAAATGATCCCAAATCTCCAAACTATTTCCGCTTCAGTAGGCGCAAATCGGAAAGCAGGAATGATCTGTGATAACACGACCTCTAGATGCAAACTTGTAGTCAGTCCGACAAGATCCGAGACGCATCCACGCTTCTCTTACTCATTTCGAGCTGTGAAAATTTGAATCCGCTAGATGCAGCATAATCAGCCCAGCTCGTCTAAAAGAAGGGCTTGTTATACACACATGCAGGCCCGCGTGCCACCAATAAATGTCATACTAAACGGGCTGTCAGAAACGGTGAACCATTTAGTTGTAGAAGGACGTATTTCGCACGTATTTGCATACACCCCTTGGATATTTGCATCTGCAACGCTTTGGGGAAGTGGTACCAACCAACGTTCCGGCTTCCATTCAGCGGCATCGGCCCCCCAAATCGATGGGTCACGGTTCAAATTATGGATTTGAGCGAATACGTTCGTATTTTTCGGTATGAAGATTTCATGGACTTCGCATCCGTTGACATCCCGAATTGGCGCAGAAAGTGGGAGAACAACGTCACTTCGTGTACTGCCAACTACTAGTGAGTATGATGGGCCATAGGATGAGAATGATCCGTCGCGTACGTTCTCATTACTCCAGGAACAGGCGGATACCTGTAACACCTTTAAGAATACATCCTAAGAATCAAGACGGACACCTTACAGGCGCAGAGTTTCACGACACACAGCCTCCAAGAAAGGCAGAGAAACAAGCTGGTCATGAGTGAGCTCCTCGTTGTCTTCATGGGCCCCTTTCAGCTCATTTCTGAGCTTATCCTGGACGTCAGGATGGAGGGAAAGTAGTTGTAGGATCCGGGATAGAGCCGTCGATGTTGTATCCGTTCCCGCTATAAGAAACACCCTAAAAGAAATGACCTAGTCATCAACACCGCCTAGTTTGAATCAACGCGCGCTGGGGCGTACGCCATTTGCGCAACCAGTTCCTCTTCGCTCAGCTGAATATCCTCGGACCCCGCTAAACTAGCCCGCACTATAAACGGTCGCCGACGAGTCAGCTTTCTGATCTGAAAGCCCAGCATCTTGTACGCACCGAGAAGACTGATGATATCATTTCCATCTCCAACCTGCTTGACAGTCGCGTCATCACCTAACTCCAGCAATCTCTTCTTCGCCTCGTGAATACTCTTCGACTTGGAATTCAGGGTCTCCGCGAGGTCCATGAGATAATTTAATTTCGGCCACGGCAACGTTCTTCCCAGGAACTTGAGGACTTTGGGGTGGAATATCTTGTCAACGTAAGGAAATAAGTTTCGAGACACCGCAAGAGAGGACGAAGTTGGGCTAGAATGTGTCAGAATAACAAAGTGACTTGAAGCGTTCGTTGTACTGACATCCATTCCTTGAGTGCTCTACAATACTCGTCGTCTCTGCCTTCAAAAATACCAAACGAATACCCGAGACCAGCTTGCCCAATCAGTTCGAGAGCAAGCTTTCCCATCCAATCTGCAACGTTGATCTCTTCTGGGTCATTCGATACAATCGACCGGAGGTTCTCACGAAGCTGAGAAGAATTGAGACCACTGGATCGGGAATAAAAACGTGGAAGAGTACCTGATTTGTGATCCTATGAAAGATTGGAGTCATATATCGCATGTGCTTGATGTTGAATGCGGGGTTTAGTAATTTTCGTTGCATCCGGTGTTGAGCACCTCGATTGGTGGCAATATAGGTGTATGTCCACGGAAATGTTAGAAAATGACTTCCCTACCTGTAGTGGCAAAGAGCGATGGCCCAGATGCCTGCATGTTCGATCTTTTTTGGTTTCAAGACGAGGGTGAATCCTTACTCGGAACGAAATACGTACCGGAGGAATGCCTCCGTCACTTCAAAAATGGGTTGATCCTTGACAAAAATGTTGTTGCATGCCTTAGGGTCAGATACCACGAGCTGGATATCCTGTGCTCCAGTTATAAGATCGAGTGAGGGCCCTGTAGCGGCCAAATGTCATGAAGACGTACCCCTAAGAAGCCATAGACGCGTGTTACTTTTCCGTACGTGCTGTATAACCCTTCGTGGAATAGGTATGCATAAGGATTGAACATATGGTGCCAATGACCTTCTCAATCTATCAGCGCGCAGCCTGTTTTCTGTGACCCGCGGAGCTCACCCCAGAATAAAGAAGGGTTAGACGGCCCGGGAATTTTCAGGAGGCTCCGCTGGCTGAACCTGCGCCCGAGGAGGGTAAACGAGGCGGCGCCAGCCAGGGCTACAAGGGCATAGGCGGCAACTTCGAAGAGAGAAAACATGTTAAGGTGTTTGGGGATGACGAGCAAACGAAACCCCCATGAGGCCTATATATTTGTATCGTCCGGAACCACGGCAGCGTTGACAAGTCGTTCATGATTCACTACGACTCCGAGTTCTAAGAACCCATCAGTTATTTTCGGTTCGCAGTAAAGTCAACGCAGATTAGGCAGCCAGTGCCTATTATTGGAATGTCTTTCGATAGCTTGATTACTTACCCGGACACCGAAACAATGCATTGAGGCCAGAGCTTCAGAAGCCAGAATTTACGGCGGAGCAAGCCACGAAGTTCGAAATACCTAGTCAGCTGTCCTGTTGTCCGGGCGCACGTGCCGATAACGGGGTGGAGTGTGTACGTACCGAACTTGAATATAGCTTGAATCTCAGTGCGGCACATCCCGAACCAGGTGGGGTTACCCTATAACCGTTCGTGCTCTGCCCAAAGTCGTAGGCGAACTCCGCGGACGCGTTCGCTCCACCTCAGGTGAGCCAACGCCAGTTGGAGATCTGGACAAGGTTCTGGAACCAATATTAGCCGATACGATTATGTCTTCGAAGCTCAATTTTGAAGACTTTTGCTAGTGATGTGGTACTAGTGGTGTCAGGTGGATGCAAATGGTCATGAGAATGCAAATTTTTAAAATGGCCTTAGATCAACCTCTTCCCGTGGTCCTTTCTGCCCCCCAAAAATATAGTAGGTATAGTAGGATCTATGGATATGAGATCATGACAAAAAAATAGAAATCTATTGGGAGGTTCGACCACAGTGCGACAAAGAAGAGAGAGAAGTCATGAAAAGTAAAGGCTCAGACCACCAGATCCCAACGATCTTGATAAACGCCATGCATATCTGTTAGAATAGAGTGTTAGAATATACTAATGAGAGCATCCGTGATAGATTTAGGGTGATATCGCGCATGCGATAGAGTTGTAGATAGTAATCTCTCCTTGCGGGTCCAGTACATTAATACTATTTGCATCAGGGGGTGAAGTCGGTCGTGCTCCCTTGGGGCCAAAAAAAAAGAAAATAAGAAAAAAACACAATTGAATAGGATATCTATTCTTCTATTGATATGTACAATACGAAGTAGCTGCGATGTGTTGTTGAAGCTACAGAAAATGAAAGGTCGAGTTTTGCATAGGTACTACCACGCTAGTACCCGACACTGACAAGTTTGATCCGAGCACTCGGCACAGTGCATAGAACTAAAAACGATTGGCAAAAACGAAAAAGAATGTTAAATAAATAAATAACAAAATCCCTATTCAACAAACACTGAACAAATCCCATGAAAAGTCCAAAGTTGGATTGCTGAATTTACTGGATCTCATATGTCTGCAATGACCCCGGCACCGTTGGTGAGCGGTGCAACAGTGACAAAGCAGCAGAGAAATCGGGTGACGACTTGGAGCGAAGTAATCATATTGTTTGCCCACGCTTGGCCAATATAGGTGTACCGAGTCTATCGATGGCAGATGTGGAGACGAAGACCAGGCCAAGGACCAGGCGCCGGTCGATGATCGATGAGCTTTGAGCCAGGTGCCCAGAATGTGAGTCCGAGGACAAATTGAGGGAAAGTATAGGTAACCTACTTTCCCCCCGACGTGGAACTTGTGTAGGATGATGGATATATGTGGAAGGCGCAGATGAGGCAAATGTGCTATTTGGAGACAATTCCATCAATGAAGATGCTACGGACTTGGGCCAGATTACGGCTGGCCTTGTTACGTTCCATTCTCGGACTACCCGGCCCGGTTGTGAACTCTGACGTATTCACGATGACTCGGTATGTCAGGAGTAATGTGTCATGGACTTTGATTCTGTTGCCTTGTGTTCCGGCTGACTGATGCTTCCTATTGTTGTACGCAATACGTCTTATGTGTTTCTCTCCGACCCCCATTGTTGTACAATACTAGTATTACGCTGTGGATGACTGATTCCTAGGATCCCCGTCCTAGGATTTACGGTACTTGTGCTATTGGCTACGTACGAGTTTGAGCGGAGCCAGAACTGGTTCCCTTACATGTATTTAAGCTCATAGTACTACGGACCAGGATCCCCATCTTGGTCTTCTTCGAATACCACTGTCTAACTTGTCTACTGTGCTAGGAGTTCCCTGGAACTCTTAAGTGAACTAGCTCTGGCATATCCCTCCAACCAAGAAGGGATCCCCATTGTTACGTTCCATTCTCGGACTGCTCGGCCTGGTTGTGGACTCTGACGTATTCGTGATGACTCGGTATGTCAGTAGTAATGTGTCATGGACTTCGGATCTTGCTGCCTCGTGTTTTGGCTGACTGATGCTTCCTATTGTTGTACGTGACTCGGATTACGATGACGACTGCGCATTCTATTATTAGTTTACACTACTTACGCTATTGGCTTAGTACGAGTTCGAGCGGAGCTAGAACAAACTCCCTTACTTGTATTTAAGGTTGTAGTAGTACGGACCAGGATCCCCATCTTGGTCTTCTTCCAATACCACTGTTCACTCGTCTTCTGTGCTAGGGGCTTGTAGAGTCCCTAAGTGAACTAGCTCCGGCATATCCCTTCACGACCAAGAGGGATCCCCGTGACTTCGTCTCCAGTTCCTAAGTGAATGGTAGACACGCCCGTCGAGCAATACCCGCCGAACACTACGTGCCACTTAGTCTTTGAATACCTCAACTCGCGTACCGCTCGACCCACTCATTGCTACTACATTGTCGACAACCCTCGGTGGAGATATATTTGCAAGGTCCCTGGTCCACCTCCCAATGTCCCCATAGAAGAGACCCTTTATACCTATCGGGATTCCACAGGCACGTATTGGCCCCATCCCGCAGTCTTTCCAGGCTCTTCGGATAACCACAGATACTACCTGAGAGGGAACCCACGTCACAACAGTGTCTAAGTCAGACAAACGTCCGTGGTAGACGTTACATTAAGACCAAGATCCTCCAACGTGGCTTCCGCAGTAACAACCCGCGATCTTTGGATCCCGTTCAGACCATATCACATCGATAGAAGAGGGGAACGCAACGTCCCTAAACAATACCTCAAAGGAGCATTTTGGCAGACAGAACAAGGCGACCCAGGCTACGTAGTTCTCTACACTTACAAGGACGGCAAAACCGGACTCATCCCAGTAGAATTCAACTTCGACCACACCTGTTGGGTGGAAATTAGGTGGGACGAACTCCACGGCAAACTACAAGTCGTTAGACCCGCAGGGTCAAGCCTTCACCTCGATATTCGTCAAAGCGAAACAACCACCAGAGATCAGTGGGGACCTATCGACGGACAAGAAGAAGAACCAGTCCGCTCCCCTACTCCCAAGACACCCGCACCTTCCCCATCATTGGGAAGCAACCCCGAAGAGATCCACATTCTCGAAGCACAAGCAGAAGAAGAGGAAGCACAACTGGGATTATTAGCTGAGTCCATCCCTACAGACATGACCACTACGATCACTGAGCAACCAACTACATTCCAGGAACCCGCACGCATCAGTCGCGGCGGAGGACCCCCACCTGGAGGACATGGAGGGGGAGGAGGAGATGATGGAGGAGGAGATCCGGGAGGACCACTTTTCACCGGACCAAATGTGTCAAGCGGAACCAAACCCGAGAAGTTCATGGGCAAGGAACCCCTAGTGTTCACTGGCGACTGCACCAAAGTCCAACAATTCCTCACCCAATGGGAGTTGTTTGTAGAAACGAATTACGATAACCCGGCATTCACCCTCCCTTACCGCAAAGCACTGATCTTCCTTACCTATATCCAAGGGGATCACGTCAACGAGTGGGTCCTGTCCACCACTAAATGGGTTAAAGCCTACAAAGCCAAGCACGGACCCTATGACAAATGGATTTGGGAGGCCATCGAGCTTGGTTTCTGCAACACATTCGCTGACACTCTTGAAAAAGAAAGAGCACAACAAGAACTCCAGAAAGGCTTCTGAATGGAAGGGCAGGACATCGATTCCTACGTCGCCAAATTCGAAAAAGCGGTCAGAGAGGCAGGATACCGCTTCGATGACTCCCTGGTCCTCGACAAGTTCACTAGCGGGTTACCAGTGGAGCTCTACAAAAACGCGTATAACTTCCACAGCCCGAATACGTACGCCCAATGGAAGACGGCTGCACTTGAACAGCAGCGCAAATGGATGCATCTACAGATGCGTTTGGGGGGACGTAAACCCCCGGGACCCGGTAAGCCGGGAAACACTTCTTTAAGAACGTTCAACGCTCCAAATCGTCCCCAACAGCCCCGACAAGGATGGCAGGCGTTCAGGAATCACCCCGACGCCATGGACACCACTCCAGGAAGAGTTAGAGCCCGCCTTGCAGGCTCTGAGGAAATTGACTACACTCGACCACCGTACACCCCACAAGGAGGACGACCCAACAGGGGGATTATAGACGCAAGCAATGTCAAGTGCTTCAACTGCGGCAAAATGGGCCACTTCCAACGCGACTGCCGCCAACCACGTAAACCAAGACCCAATACGAATTGGCAACCCCGCCAAGGAAGAGGGGCCTTCATCGAAGAAGTTCAAAGCGTCCAAGACGAACCCTTGATCCAATTCGAGGATGACGGTGGCAGTAGCCGCGGCGCCCGCGCCACCACTGATACGCCACAAGAACGGGCGACCAGCTGGATAAACGGAGTCCGAAACCTTGACGATGAAGCCAGGGACTTGGTAGTTCGGGACTTATTGGGGCAAGAGGATTTTCAAAGCGCCTAAACCCGACGGCCTGGGTAAGGGCATTACGGTGTAATTCTGTGTTCATAACGCGCTATCAATCTATGCATGTTCCAGTTTCATTGCGCGCAAGTTACGCCATGGCCGACAAACGAGCACTAGTGGATTCCGGAGCCACTAACAACTTCATACATCCGGACTTTGTAAGAAGAATGAGGCTAGGCCTCAAGGAACTAGACCGTCATTGAAAGATCTGGAACATTGACGGCACGCACAACAAAGGGGGCAAGATCACTCACTGCGTGGATCTAGAAGTACAAACGAAAGGAATCAAGAAGGAAATGAGGTTCCTCGTAACCGACGTAGGAGGGGAAGACATAATACTGGGATACCCCTGGCTGGCCACGTTCCAACCCAATATCCAGTGGGCTACAGCCACCCTAAACGAAGCTGAGTACCCCGTGGTTCTTCGAACCATAAACCCCACAAAACCACGAATTGATCCAGTTATTGCCCGACTCATACTCGAGAAATTGCTACTTCCCAATAAACAGAAGATTGAAGAGCAACTAAGAAAAGAATGCGATCTCGAAGACACCCGCCTCCACGCAACAATGTCAACGGAAATGGCTATCGAAGCCAAGCAATATACAGAAAAGAGAGCAGTCCCAGAAGAATATCAACGGCACGTCAAAATCTTTAGCGAAGAAGAATCCAATCGCTTCCCACTGTCGAAACCATGGGACCACGCAATCGACTTCAAACCAAACGCGCCCGACACGATCGACTGTAAGGTCTACCCAATGAGCCAAACGGAGGACAAAGCACTTAAAGAATGGATTGACGAACAACTGGCTAAGGGTTACATCCGCCCCTCGAAATCCCCGTACGCATCCTCATTCTTTTTCATTAAAAAGAAGGATGGAAAACTACGTCCCGTGCAGGACTACCGGAACATCAACAATTGGACTATACGCAATCAATACCCCCTTCCACTCATCCCGGAACTCATCGCCGACCTAAGCGGAGCGTTCATATTCACCAAACTGGACATTCGATGGGGCTACAACAATATAAGGATCAAAGAAGGTGATCAGGAAAAAGTGGCGTTCAAAACAAAATACGGGCTTTTCGAACCGACGGTAATGTTCTTTGGGTTAACCAACTCTCCGGCAATGTTTCAAACCATGATGAACGAGATCTGTAAAGACCTCATAGCGTACCATGAGACCAAAGGTACGATCATTAGGGTATATATGGACGACATAGGTATAGCCACCAGATCCATGGAACAAGCACACATCGATGCGGTACACGACATCCTGGACCTACTAGAAGAAAACGACCTATTCCTCAAACCAGAGAAGTGTATCTTCCACGCACCAAGCATCGATTACCTGGGGGTAATCATTGAAAAGGGGGTGACACGCATGGACCCTGTCAAAATTTCCGGCATCAAAGACTGGCCAAACCCCAAAAATGTCAAACAGGTGCGATCGTTCCTAGGCTTCTGCAACTTCTACCGCGCTTTCATCCAAAATTTTGCCACACACGCCCGCCCCCTTAACAAACTCACGCGCAAAGACACGGAATGGACCTGGACGACAGTAGAACAAGAGGCGTTCAACAAGATCAAGGAGCTCATCACAAAAGAACCAGTCCTCTCACATGCCAACCTGAAAGATCAATTTGAACTCGAAGTAGACGCCTCAGGATTCGCAGTAGGAGCGGTACTACTCCAACGCAAAGAAGATGGCAAAAGACACCCCATTGCCTACTATTCGAACACTCTCAGCGCGGCAGAACGGAACTACAACATCTACGACCTTGAACTACTGGCAATCGTTAAAGCACTTCGAAATTGGCGCCACTACCTAGCAGGATCTCCACACAAAATTAAAGTATTTTCAGACCACATGAACCTTCAATACTGGCGCTCTCCGCAAAAGATCAGTCGCCGGGTAGCACGGGAAGTACTAGAACTCTCAGAATATGATATCGAGATTCACCACATTAAGGGAACGGCGAACGGACGAGCCGATGCCCTATCCAGGCGCCCGGACTACGATCAAGGAGATAGAGACAACGACCAAGTCACGGTACTACCCGATGAGATCTTCGTCAGGGCCGCAGCAATAGATACGACGGAAGACCCCCTTCAAATCAACGCCACTATCTCAGTGCAAGAAATGGAAAAGGTGAATCCGGTATATGCCCAAGAAGAGGGCAAACTCCGCCCTTGGATAGACCCACATGGATTAAAGAAGATCGAAGGCACATGGTACAAAGACGGACGCTGAGTAGTCACAGGAGGGCTTCTTGAGAAGCGGGAGCTTATCAAGAACCATCATGACCCTCCAGTATATGGACATCTGGGGATTAGTCGGACCATCAAATTTGTAGAGCGATACTACTGGTGGCCAGGTCTTAGGAACGAAGTCATGGACTATGTCAAGGGATGCGCCGACTGTCAAAGGATCAAGGTCAATACCAGGGCCATCAAGGCACCACTGCGCCCAATATTCCCAAAACCCGAAGCTATGCCATTCGAAACTATCGCGCTTGATTTCATCACTAAACTCCCCGAAGCACAGGGCTGCGACACGATCCTCACGATAACAGACCACGACTGCACAAAGATGTCCCTATTTATCCCATGTCAAGAGGAAATATCGGCCGAAGGCACAGCCTCCTTATACGTCAAACACGTGTTTCCTCGGTTTGGACTACCAGGCAAGATAATTAGCGATCGAGACCCCAGATTTGCCTCGAAGTTCACACGCGAGTTATGCAAAATCCTGGGAATCGAACAGAACATCTCCACAGCATACCATCCACGAACTGACGGACAGTCGGAATGAACAAATCAATGGCTAGAACAATACCTGAGATTCTGGGTCAATGAACGGCAGGACGATTGGATCCACTACCTACCCATGGCTGAGTTCACACACAACAACTGGCCCAGTGAAACCACTAAAGAATCTCCGTTTCAGCTCCTCATGGGGTACAACCCCCGCGCCGATTGGACCGATAGGCCATCTCCGATCCCACAAGTGGCGCTCAGGGTCAAACAGTTCAAAGAACTTCGAAATCGCGCCCAGTCATTGATGATCAAAGCGCAGCAGGGGTGGATCAAGGCAAAAGATACGCCCAATGTAATGTTACCACAGGAACGTTATGTGCGACGTGCACGTCACTAAGTCGTTCAGGCCGAGGTAACAAGATGCGAAGTAGTCGGTTAAGACCAAGCTCGATGATGAACAAGCACCACACGATCTCCTCAGATACGTAGGTGATAATCGGGGGTTCTGGGTTCAAGCGAAAAAGCGAACCAATAGTCGTGCTCAAGCGAAACAGCGAGCGAAAGTTATTCGTGGATTGACAACGATGTGGTATTACACAAGAAGTCAAGTCTACCGTACAAGCTAGGTAGTGTGCGACTTATATACTGATACAGGATGTTTGTACGCAACAAACATATGGCGCGATACGTGGAGTCTCAAGCGAAAATGGAACAAAGGCGAAGCTATAGTAGGAAACATGAGGATTGCGCGGGGTCATGTGGGAGTCAGCTGAGGTCGGAGCGCCGTGAACTTTAATATACAAGGAAGGGGGCATACGGGCGTATCATGCAGCGAAGAGATCACGGGAGACGATTGGGCGCGTGATGAGTTATGGGCATAACAAAGTGGGGTGTAGGGGTGATAAGCAAAGAACGGAAGCATCCATGGGAAACCGAAAGGGAAAATCGTAACATTACCCCCCTGTCAGACCTGAAGTCGCCTCGACTTCAGTCACTGCCAACGAAGTCGTATACGTCAGCGCTGGGGTCATTAGTCTCGTCGTCCCGGTCATCCACCGGGCA